>KN889904.1:0-14718 GCA_000934455.1 Apostichopus parvimensis
TCATAAAAGGTGATTGAGTGAAACGGATACTGACCTTCGACCTACATATACAGGAAAATGGGATAGGTTGACACCGTATAAGGAAAAATAAAAATAATTTTGATTCATACTGTGACCAGGCAAGGATACAGTCATATCTAGTTTCACTTGCATGCTTTACACGGATATTATACATTCTCAGATAACCAATATCGAACTCTGGGCTGTTAGCTGGCTCACATGGTGCAATCATGGCGGTACACAGTGTTAACGGATGGATACATGTGTAAGAGGATATAACATGCCACAGGTTTAATAAAAAAATGTTTAGCTTTCACTCGATGGAAGGCCGTTCATTATTAAAATGCTTATATTTTATTGAAACTGTTGATATGTTATAACTAACTAACATATTTAAGATCTTCAGTTTTCATAAATGACGTCACACCCCGAGGGTCCTATTTTGACGGCGTTTCTAACTAGTAATACCATATACAAATAACCAGTGTAATCAATTCGCACTGTATAATTCCCTGTAGCTCGAAACGAAGCAAAATAAGCTTGTATTGATTTATACAACCAAATTGGGCTATGTGTGACCTTAGATATATAACCAAAACGGAATTTGCATTTATAATATGGTTCATGGTATTTGATTAAAATAAAATGCTACGTGAAAGATCAAGCTAGCCAGCCTTTAGGATTTCTATATCGAAAATCACATCGTAATCTTGTAAATCTATACAGAGAGAACTGAAGCGGAAAATTGCTTAGCAACAAATGACGTCATCACATAAAGAAAGAAAGCGATAAACCACTCATAAAGTTGTAACGCATTTCCGATAGCTATGCACGCATTGTTAATGGAATTCCTTTTAGGTATAGGCCTATGCCATGGATACGATGTGGTTCTCTGGGTTGATTAATATATTAACCTATTGTGGTATTCACTATATAACTATGCACTTTACATAACCATCTTTTTTCCACTTTGTAGGCTGGCTTTGTATCTTCATTCTTTTTGATATAACTTATTGAATAATGTTTACATTAACCGTTTCAAAAGTTTGTCCTGATTATATTCTATATACATCCCTCGTTTTAGCCAAAGATTAATCAGATCCCCAGAGATGGAATCCTGTAGAATATAGGCTACGCTGCGTCACTGGGGATCTGGTTTACCTTTGACTATCACCTGAAAGTAGTTTATGACCTAAGAGTACCAAGAAGTTTAATTTTAAAGGTTTATAATCGATGATTTAGTTAAGCTGATATCCATTTATATAAAATTGATCATGTGTTTGGTATGAGCGTAGGTAACGTTTGAGGTTTATTCAGTTTCGGTAGGGTTAGCTACCTAGTTCTCTATAAATGGGGAGCTATACTAGCATTGAATCAATGTAAATCATTTCAACAAATTCAACTGGAGAATACAAATAATATGGAACGCCAAAAGACTCATAGGACTCATTAGATATGTACTGAATGATATTACATCACAAAATATCAGTTTACAAGACAGAATCGTGACATACAGTGACTTAGAAAGTGATTGGCAGAAAAACGGTGCAGGGGTTCTGGGGTCTTCACCAGAATAATCTCTGTTTTGTATAGACTCTACGCTAGTCCAGATTGGACATTGACAATTTCGACAATTTGGTGTTCAAATTTCTCCTTTTTCTCAATTGTGCGAGTTTTTGTGTTTCATCGCAAAAAATTGTCGAAATTTCGAACATAAAAGTAAACAGCAGTTTTCGTTGCGAACGAAAAATTCACCATTAGTTTTCTTAAACTCCTTACGGATGTTCCAAAGAACTTTTCATAATGTGACCGCAGTAGCCTGGACATTTTCTATGATAATGTGAAAGTTTCATATTTTCTCGTCAACCGATCCACTTTAAGGAAAAACGGCTGAGAATTGTTTGTTAAACTTTGATCAGTGTTCATGCGAGACATTTATTACAAAAGCTTATCTGTTCCAGATTTGCTCTTTTATCATACATGCATGAAGAGTTATATATTTTATCAGTTCGCTACTAGTACATTAAAGACGCTAGACAAGAATTGTCTCCAATTTTACAAATTTCCAAAAAAAATTGATAGATACAATGCGACAGCACATAACACTTACTGGCCACATTATATATAGAAAACGAAAAATATATTGAAACGAAATCGGACAGACCATTTTGGTGATAAAAGTTCTGATAACGGATATGGTTCCTCAGGAAGATTCGCACCGTTTGGTCTGTGATGGAATCCTTCCTGCTTATCTTTGATTCACTTTTTGAAAAGCCCAAGAGGCTTCGTTTTAATCGGATCAAGTCATGGTCTGTTTAAATATCGGATTTATGTCAATCTGTCGCGATTCTGTTAAACCTTTCGTGATCCCTTATTGAATGCAATAACTCGGACATATTTATCCTGGATATCTTATCAACCGTTGCTCTATCCGGACACGACATCTGAAGCCAACCCAGAGAGATGAGGGAAATTAGTTTCTTACACCATTAATAACGAAGAGAAAAGTACGGTTTAGTTATCGTCCGATTGTAGGGATACCCGTGGGCTGAATTGAGAAGGTTTTGTTTCAATGGAAAGATATGAAATATTGATCGAACTGGTAATGCATATCATTAAATTATTAATAACGAAATATTATATTATTCATGGCTATAGTAACTAGTACGGCACTGAATATTTTAGTTATTACAATGCACTTATCCATATAGGACGGATTGAGAAAAAATATGCATATAGTCAACATTCCAACTCTACAAAGATAGTTGCTTAACACATAAACAAAACTCAAGCCCCATTAACGGGCATGTTCTTTAGGCGTATATAACCGTAACAAATACACGTGCAGCGAGTGAGGTCGCATGAAACTAACAGAGTTTTCTTTCCGCTTAAATGTTCTCCCCTTTAACTTTAATTACAATTAATGTGTCTGTTTTCCCACTTATACATGCAATGTTCCGTTTAGAGTCGTTTGCCACCTGTTAATAGACATGAAGATAAATAAAATAATGTTTTCTGACTGACTGACTGATTAGGAGAGGTTTCGAACCATATCCACATCAATATATATTCCATGACGTCATCACGTATACACATATATATACTCCTTCTAACCTTGTTGTTTAACACGTGTTACTACATTACACATGTATATACCCGACCACTCTGTAGAGAGTGACTGGAAATCCGATTGAAGATGCAGACGGTAATGCTGCATGATTCATCCACTCGCATGCAGGGCTTATCAACATGTCTAGCGGTTTTGTGGATAAATAAAAAGGAAATGTGAATAATTATTCTTGAGATGACTCAACGATGACAAAACCACAGGAAATTCGTGAGGTTAGTTTTTAGATTCGTCAAAATAAGATGTATCTTATCAAGTGAAATGCCTACATACAGTGTTCATACATATTAAGACAAAATTGTCTAGATAGGAGTTGCATTCATGTAAATGAGTGCATGGGTGGCGGTAAAGAGTTCAACTTGGAGTGTGTGTGTGGGAGGGGGAGCTGGGGGGGGCGGGGCGGGGGGGGGAGGTGCACAAGCCTTGATGGGCAGTGGGACATTTAATTTTGCTTTCAGGAGACAAATCACAACTTAAATTACCTCAAACGTTACCGGCGAAATGGATCATTAGATCCATGGTGTATTCTGCTACTACAAAGTTCAGTATTTTAATGTTTAACGTTCAAGTTTAAAGTTTATTAAAAATCCAGTATAAAACCATGAAAGTACATATTAATAAATAGGATATGAAAAACAGTTGAGAGTTATAAAGCTTAAAATAGCATGTACTATAGTACAAATATTTAGTAAATAGCAAGTAAATAAATGAATTAAAGTAGGTTTTGTGGAACAACACCCTGAATAAATATGGCAGCCCTATAAACGAAATAATTTTAAAACGTTCAGTTCGAAATTTTGGCGTAATTGTTCTATTTCTCAAATTATAATTAGTTCTACAAAATGGTGGCACTGTTTAATTCCATTTTGTCCTTAATGTTTCAACAACAGGGCATTTTGCCAAAATTACAAATTACAATTTTATTTTAACTATTTACATAACAGACCAGACGCATTTTAATACTGAAATGGACAATGGGTACAGTTGTATATCACATCAGTGGAACTTCGTATTTACGAAAAGGGACACATTTTAGTTTTTTTTTCTCACAAACTTGAAGGGTACATGCCACTGTACCCCCTGCGCTATCGCCCCTGGATGAGTCAACATCATCTCTGAGTTAGCTAAAGAAACAACAAGCTTCTGAACATGATAAATGTTGCTTTAAAACAGATCCAGGGTATTTTTCTTATCTTATTATTCAACCAAGAAAGCACAAATAATACCTTACTGGCTATAATAGATAAAAACTTGTCATATCCGTCTGCCACCGTGAAACGTGGAGAAAGTGATTACTATAAATGAGCTTTTGGATTTGAAAGCCAAGGTCATAATTATTTAGAATTGTCATCTAAAGTTAAATCACACTTGAATGAATCTATCGACCTCGAGCGTCGACTGAAAAATGTCGTCTCAAAGAGTAAATTTAATCTCATACATATGTGAACTTTTAAGATGTTTTAAATAGTTCGACAAGAAAAAAAAAAGGCTGGTCTTAAGTAATCTTGGAAATTAAATTTGCTGATAAAGCATATGTCTATAAGAAATTATACAAAGTGTATTTTTCTGTTCATAGTTTTTACATATTTTTTTTTTATTTATGATAAAAGAACAGTATTGACCATTCATTTCTATCAAAAACGTTAGATTGAAAAAAATAATTTTTAAGCTTATTTTCTTACCACTTAGATACAAATTCTAATTGGCAGAACAACCATGAAGCTTTTATAGAAGGTCGTCACTTGTTTAGTTGCTCGATAACCCGTCAAGGATAAAATATCATTTCCACGAATAATTTAGTTTTATTTATATTTTAACATATTATTGATTACCGTTTCAGTAATAAGGAGGAATTCAATGACGTAACATTCCATTACGAAATTATGTTTCAAAAGGTTAGCGCATACGAAGCAAAAATAATAAGGTTATTCCCCTCACCTTACACCCTCCCGCTACCACATGAAAAATAGTAGGGGCGTCGAGAGCCACGAGGGTGTCGATAGCCAAGAAGGCGTCGATAGCTACGAGGGGCGTCGATAGCCACGAGGGCGTCGAGAACCACGCGGGCGTCGAGAGCCACAAGGGCCTCTAGTGCTACGCAGGGTTCCAAAGAGAATTATGTCACCGTGTTCCCTTTTTGAAGTTTCATAAATTCACGGTATATTCTAGAATTCATTTCTAGTGGACCGTAACCCCGGACCATCATTTCCCCTTGCCCCGTCTAGTCACGCCCAGTACCCTCATACGCCCAACCTATAATCAACGTTATACTACCATCCGTGAATTAAATATTATAATCTATCAAAACCAATGAACACACTAAAACAAAAACAAACAAAAATCAGAGCAAAGAAACACATACAAAGACAACAACACCAGAACAAACAAACCCCAACAACAACACTGTTCTGCTATTGGCTTCTTGGATTTAACGTTCCATGCTTAACAACTCATACAGATTAAATAGACAACCTCGAGAGTAATTCCGCAAACTAAATGAATAGCCTATACTCAGTTGTATAACAAACCTTGTTAGAAATTTCTACTTGAATTTTAGATCGGTAAGAACAATTATTGCGTTAATTTCTCACTTTGAGTTTAATAGCACACTCCCACAATGTGTGGTTAATATATCAGAGCTTTAATAGTGCATACACCATTAAGGCGCTGACATTTATAGTTTTAAGAGTTAAGATTGGTTTGGAGGCAGTGATCTTAAGTGGAGCGTCATTAGTGGAAACAACAGCTGTATGCCTCGCGGATATACAGTTCTAATGGTCCATAGATAAAAATACAAACTGCACAATTCCGTCTGTAACTCTGTTATGAAAGGCTCATTTAGTCCTCAAGCCTCTGGTAAACTCAGTATTGGTAAGTTAAGGCAGTTATGTATGTGTTAGCTTTCAGTTTTGTGGACTTGTTTCATCAATCTGCAAAACCATTTCTAAGCGAACTACATTTGTTAGTCGTTACACACACATAATACAAAGTTGGATTTGGGCGTTAGATAGGCTTATACAATGACTTACATGATTGAAGAACTAATCAGGAAAGAAGACATGCTTATGAATATTCATTCATGATCCTTTGGGTGGATATTCATGAACATTCATGATTATATGAATATATAGTGTGACTCCAGACATAATACTTCAATAAATGTAGCTACGAACGTAGGGACCACAAGGCTTGGCTACTGTGACGTCATATACCATTGTTGCATTTTAACACCTGAAGCGAGAGTTGGACCTATATATGAAATATGTAGTGTGACTCCAGACATAATACTTCAATAAATGTAGCTACGAATGTAAGGACCACAGGGCTTGGCTACTGTGACGTCACATACTACTGTTGCATTTTAACACCTGAAGCGAGAGTTGGACCTATATATGACAGTGAGTGTGACTCCAGACATAATACTTCAGTAATTGTAGGTACGAATGTAAGGGCCACAAGGCTTGGCAACTGTGACGTCATGTACCACTGTTGCATCTTGAACACATGAAGTGAGAGTTTGACCTATATATAACAGTGAGCGTGACTCCAGACATAATATTTCAATAAATGTAGCTACGAATGTAGGAGCCACAAGGCTTGGCTAATACGACGTCGTCATACACTGCTTTTGTATATTGAGTAACTGAACCGACAGTTTGCTTTCGACTTCTCTCCGGACAGAAGATAATATATTATGAGATTGGAGTGAGCTTAATCCTGTCAATTTATTTACTTTGTTACTTTTCATTGAGTACATGCATTTCTCTCCAGCATAACTTACCTGACAAAGCTTCACTATATACCTAAAGAGTTGGAAGTCTAAGCATTTAGCAGTCTGCAGTTTGAATCAAATAACATCGTTCAAAACTCGATTCATGATACAGTTTTCCTAGATAGATACTGTTTAATTCAAGGCTTATATGTATAGGATAGAGTACAATACGAGTTCGTTGCCCTCCTAATATCTATATGCGTATATATGGCATAATCTTTTCGGCATGAGAATGAACTATAGCATAAAATCTTTATACTCTTGATTGGAATTAAAGTTAAACAACACAGAAAAAGAAGTTACAATTGAAGAGCTTGAGGCTTGTGAACCGATGTAATTTAAACTTCCCAAAATGGCTTATGTGACGGTAATAGCTGTAAATTGCTAGTTAATCGATCTAGAGCACGTCCTATTGGATGTATAGTCCTGTCCAGAATTGCTCTAAGGAATCCGTTACATTATGAAGACATAAAATAACAAAAAATGATGTGAAATTGAGATAATCTTAAGAGGATATTAAACAACATCTGATGTGTGGTAGATATCTTCATGAGCAGATCAGTTTGCACGAGAAAGCTAGATGGTTGAGGTCGAAACAGATGAAAATAACAGATCGACCGCCCACTAGAGAAACGTGTTCTGCATTTGATATATTATCCTAACGTGCTTTAATATTCTGTGATTTTGCCCTAGCCCAGAGCCCAATGAAATGTATATATATATATATTTACCATCGAGTGCTCTGTTGCTCTTTCTGCAGTATTATCATGTATACATAAACTGATATTTAATCGACAAATCAAAGTTGTTCGACAGTTTAATGCATGCAGTCTTCTGTAATATATTTGGGTTTATGTAATAAACACGAAATGAGATGCGGTGTATGCCTGACGCCTTAGGATATTTTATATTCAGTTACATTCGACGATAAGAAGAAAACAGTAATAAAAACCAAACAGTAAGAAAAAAGACTGAGAAAAAAAGAATCTCTGACGGGATGATCAAGTCAACATTTGATGAATTGATGAGTTTTTACTACTTGTAAAATATCACTAAATAAACTTCAGCCTTTTGTAATAAGCCTGTCTGGTCGATAGTTTGATGAAAAAACGTCTTCAATGGATACAAAGTAAACAGAATGAACGTCTTGATATATTATCGCTGTAACTGTATAAGTTGGGTTATCACAGTGAGTAAAATAATGAAATAAAAATGAACTTGACTGTAGGCCTTACAAATCGGCTCCGTCATTGACACGATGATATACTAAAAATATTTTATTTTATTCAGTTTAATAGGCTTTTATGACACAATGACACATCTTTGTTGTCGGGCAATAGCGAGGTAGGATTCAGGTTGCAAAACTTTATCTCTAAACCTAAATGAAAAAACAAACAAAACAGATAGGTAAAGTGCAATTAATTTTCTTGACATTTGTTTTAATTAATTTTCTCCTTTAGAAAATTTCCACACCGAATAGTACATTCTATGCTTCTATTTATCAATATAGATTATTCCTAATATATAAATCACCTGGTGCATTTGTAATGAGTCATCGCTCATCGATCAAATTGCGTAGTATATATGCAGTGCCGGATTTAGACCTTGGGGTGGGAGAGGGGGGAGGGCAGGGGCCCTTTCAGATTCGGTGGGCCCTCATAAACAGAGATTGAAATACACGGCAAAAGATCAAGTTAACACACCAAAGTCACGTTATTGCATGGAATTGGAACTGACCGTAGTTAAACAAACATAGAAAGGTTAAATGAGTTATATATCTTACGTTAATACATGTATACATGTAAATACATGCCAGCAAAACTCCAAGTAGAGTTTTAAGTATAAGACAAATTACACATTCTTTATTTTAATAAAAAATACTAATTTTTCAATTATCATTATATATATGTATTTATAGTTGGTTAGCATCATGTTTGATCTCTAGAGTAATGCAAAATATGTCACCAAAAACAGAACTAGTATTGTTCGATACAGGTGACAAACGCCTACAGTGGAAATACGACCTTCCTTACCGGTTTCGAACCTCTGGACATGCAATCAGCGTCCATAGCCTAGTGGTTAGGGTGTCCGTGTACAAAGCGGGAGGCCCGGGTTCGAATCCCGGTGGAGGCTGGAAGTTTTTTCATTGTTCTTGATTTTCCAACTCATTTTCAGTTATATATATACATATACATATATTTGTGTTGATTTTGTTGATTTTCGTGGCCTGCTTTTCACGAATCATTTCATCTGCAGACATCTATGCGACATTATTACTTCATGACTATACGGATATTAACCTTTTTCTTGTATGTTAACTTTCTAAAGCTAAATATTTTGCCCTTCAGAGTTATTTAAAGATTTCTTAAGATATATTGTTTTTTTTTATAATTTTATAACCTTTCAACCCAAAGCTAACTTCAATCATCCACTATCAAAAAAAAAATACCATCTAAGATGATATTCCCGAGAATTCAAATCTTCATTTCCCTTGCTTTCAGCGTGAGTGTATCTCTGTTCATGTCGGGCAAGCTGGGGTTCAGATTGGTAACGGCTGCTGGGAATTATACTGCCTGGAACATGGAATCCAGTCGGACGGTAACATGCCCCCTGAAAAGGCTGCCGGATCAGGTGACGACTCCTTCAGCACATTCTTCAACGAAACCAGCGCAGGAAAGCACGTGCCACGAGCCGTCTTCGTGGATCTCGAACCAACCGTTGTAGGTAAGCATCATACTGCCAGAAGTTCAATAAAAGGGCGTCGAGAGTGATGACCCGGTCCCCCCTTTGAAGTCTTCCCCGTACGTATACCGATATAGTCTATGACAATGAATATGCCTGAATATATTCACCATTAGATGTCAATTCTTAGTTTGAGAGTGTTCTTAATTGAAGGTACGAATTGTTTCTTCCGTAACTCCTAACGTAATGTTCTCAGTGGTGTCAGAAGAATGGAAAGTTTAGAATGACTGGAAAATTATTTCCAGAGAATATGCACAGGTGCATTGGACCCAACTATAATTTAATTCCCTGTGCGGTGTTATTTAATGAGCTGATATAATTATGTGTCACTATTTTGATAATCACTGTATATTGTTATGAATCATTTGCCAGATGAAATTCGCTCTGGACCTTACCGCCAGCTCTTTCATCCAGAGCAGCTGATCACGGGTAAGGAGGACGCCGCCAATAATTACGCCAGAGGACATTACACCGTCGGTCGGGAGTTAATTGACCAAGTTCTGGACAGGATTCGGAAACTTTCAGATCAATGTACCGGGCTTCAGGGATTCCTCATCTTCCATAGCTTCGGTGGAGGTACTGGCTCTGGATTTACATCTCTACTCATGGAACGGCTCTCCGTCGACTACGGCAAAAAGTCGAAGCTAGAATTTGTTGTTTATCCTGCTCCTCAGGTCTCAACGGCAGTTGTCGAGCCTTACAACTCTGTGCTTACAACCCATACGACCCTTGAGCATTCGGATTGTGCTTTCATGGTTGACAACGAGGCTATCTACGACATTTGCAAAAGAAACCTGGACATCGAACGACCAACTTATACGAATCTCAACCGTCTGATTGGCCAGATTGTCTCCTCCATTACTGCTTCCCTTCGATTTGACGGTGCCTTGAATGTTGATCTCACCGAATTTCAAACCAATCTTGTTCCTTATCCTCGAATCCATTTCCCTCTTGTTACTTACGCCCCTGTCATCTCTGCTGAAAAGGCTTACCATGAGCAACTTACAGTCTCTGAAATAACCAACTCACTCTTTGAGCCCGCCAACCAGATGGTGAAGTGCGATCCCCGTCATGGAAAGTACATGGCCTGTTGTCTCCTGTACCGTGGTGACGTTGTACCTAAGGATGTAAACGCAGCCATTGCATCCATCAAGACCAAACGCAGCATCCAGTTTGTCGACTGGTGCCCAACTGGTTTCAAGGTCGGCATCAACTACCAGCCACCAACTGTGGTACCAGATGGTGACCTCGCCAAAGTCCAGCGTGCAGTCTGTATGTTGAGCAACACCACCGCCATCGTCGAGGCCTGGGCTCGTCTTGATCATAAGTTTGATCTGATGTACGCCAAGCGTGCTTTTGTCCACTGGTATGTGGGTGAGGGTATGGAGGAAGGAGAATTTGCAGAAGCGAGGGAGGATCTTGCGGCTCTGGAGAAGGACTACGAAGAGGTAGCAGCTGATTCCCCTGAAGGTGAAGGTGCAGGAGATGAAGAAACTGGTGCGGAGGGTGACGAATTTTAGTAAAGAATAACCTTTCCAGGAGTAATCCCAGAGAACAACTGCTGTCTGTCATTGGTAAGGCCACGGTGATTTGTGGATTGTTCGTGCTTGAAGTTGGTATTCATTCCTTTTTACAAATATCAATATATGTGCTTAGACAAAAAAGGCTTCAAGTGCACAGTAATTTCCAGTGGAAGTGGAAGAGATCGTTGCATAAGATACTTGTGCAATATTCAGTGTTAAGCCAAATTAGATGTGGATAATTATTATTTCTAATCGGGCTTTAGAATACTTTGCCAAAGTTTATAATGATATCATAAAAACAGATACCTTTCAATCGCAGATTTAAAGAGCGCAATACGTAATTGTTTTTAAAGTATGTACATTTATAAATTTAATTTTAACAATTTTCGATGGACAAACATTACCTTAGAAATATATTCGTTATGTTTGAGATGGCATATGCCCCTGCAGTCATTTACAGTGGCGGTGTGTATCAAATTGAAATATAAGGTTAACTTTGGTTGCTAGGGACATTCATGCATGAGTCATTCAGTCGAGATGCAGAGGAGACACACGCGTACAGTAAGCGGACTAGCATTGAAACTTCAGAGTAGGCACTCGTGCATCAGTATAGTTCAGCTTCATATGTCGTGTACTCGCAGATATCATATAATGAAGTTAACTAAACTGCGCACGTGTGCGTTATCGCCATCTTGTACTATAGGCTCATGGTAGAAAGGAATATAGGCTACTCATACGGTCCAATTTAACTAAAAAAATAAAATATGTCGATGAATACTGATATAATTGAGTTACTAATTCGTAGCTGTACCTGACAAGCTGACATATGGACAAGTCGTACTCCTAGATGCAATCATTTCTCAGGGCTGTCTCACGGCGAAATTGTCAAAAGTTAAGATTATGGCTGGATTATTGAACATGAGAACATGGTGAATTGTTACCGTTACATGGTACTTACCAACTTTGAATACAAATTAAATACACTACTTATGAGGATATGCGAAACATGAATAGCAACATTTGGTGGTTGCCGGAAGTAAACATGAATGGTGCTAATATCAGTTGATCATACATAGATATATAGATGATTTCCGAATACGTCGTGTCCTGAGGAGTTTTTACTAAGTGATGCAAATTAATTGGAGTGTACCATTTAGTGTTTACCGTAATAAGTTTTGAAAAACTTTAACGGTCTCAATTGTATTTGTTGTACAACCATTTTGTTGATCATTACTGCCTAAGCTATGAAAAATCTTTCCAGAATTATGAATCTTGCATTCCATCATACGACATTTCACCAAGTTTATAGAATGGGCGTATAACTATTAATGGTTTTATTTGTGAAGTTTGACACCCCAAATTCTTCTACAAAATTACAAGAAACATCAGAAACGCTCAAATAAAATTATTCCATTGATTTGTACTGTATTTCAGTTCACCCTGTTTAATAACAAAATGGAAACAAACAACAACAACAACATGCATTACCTCCATATGGTACATAAATATAACTTGACAACGCATTAAATTAAAAATTAAAAGTATTTGAAATCTCACCCCGATTTTAACATTAATATGTTCATATTTTATGAGATTAGTAGTAAAATAATAAGTTGATTATGTTGATCAATGGGATTGAAGATAATTTATATATGTTCATAACAGATGCCTTAAGTGCACCTTTGGTTTTGTATTTTCTTTTATATTTTTGATATTCTCTGTTTTCTCTGCACAACAAAGCCTGAAATAATTGCTATAAATGTAACTCTTATGCCAAAATATAAAATGGCGCCGTCAAGCCTAGCAAATTATTTGTATATATTCTCCAATATCATTCGATTACCTGATACTCAATTTGATTATTCAAAGGATCCACAGCGTAGTAGATCCCATCCCCCTCCCCCTTCCCCTCCCCAAATAGTTGAAAATATTGGTTTGGTGGTTGGAATAGAAATATACTCTGCCCCCCCCCCCCCACACCAACACCCATTCACCCCCATTTCTATACGCCAGTGGTAAATAATTCTGGCCTGTGAGTTGAAAATGGGCAATCAAAAATTAATATGTAGTGACCGGGCACTTTTCCCAGGAAGTCGAACCGTGAGTAATGCATGTATCCATACCGAAACACGAACACGATGTATGCGTAGAGTAATGTCATGATTGGCTTGATGGAATTATCAACATAGTCTAAAACATGCATTGGTCATAGCCCTTAAATAGCCGCAACTGCCCTGGAAGACTACAATGTGTGACGTGGGAAGCTTCCCTCCCCCCCCCCCCCCGCTGCCAAAGTTCTTTGCCTGCAGGAATCGGGATATAACAGTTAAATGCAACTATTGGGCGACACGAATTACCTGTTAGAATTTGTTACAAAGCATTCTAGGTGCCTATAAGTCAATCTAGTGCAGTGGTTCTCAAAGTGGTGCCTGCCGCCCCCCGGATGGGGGCGGGGCGTTGGGAAGTCTCGGGGGCGCTACAGGGTACACAGAGAGTAGGGGGGTTGGCACTGATTTGGGGGTCCCTGACGATTACGACATATCACTGCCAGGGGGTCTGAGAACAAAAAAATAAATTTTGTGACCCAAAATTATCCAAACATGGTATTAGAAATTCAATAACTCCACCCCTAGATCCAATTTCTTTCGAATTTGGATTATATTGTAGCAGATACATCTCTTGTAACATATAAGCGCATAGCGCCACTATTTTAGCCTGTCATCTGCGGGGTATTTCCTGAGCTAGTCACTGATTGCGAAGTGAACGCAGCTTGCCTTTTGCAGGTTTTTGTTGTTCTTGCAAACAGAAAAAGTTAACTGAGAAAAAATAAATATTGTTGAGAGAAAATTCATCATATTGTAGGGAATGTAGGCTATTTTTTAATTCCTATATGCATATCTTCGGACTATCTGATTGCTCGCTTGAGCAGGATTATGAACGGTAGGTCGAGGGGAGGGGGGCATTGGGACAGTTCAAGATGGTCGAAGGGGCGGTCGTATAAAAAAGTTTGAGAACCACTGATCTAGTGAGATATGTTAGGTCATTGTCATGGCAAAACTCAACCAGCTATACCTTAAACGTAGTACTGATTCGCCCAAAACTAAACAACTGAAGAGTTTGGCAATACTGCCATTACATTATGAATTAAAAGTATGTGAATTCCCCTCAATGTTACAGGAGCCTTAACGATCGCCTATTGTAATTCAAATTTCTTGAAAGAAAATTCTTCAAAGCAGCTTTTTCTATTATGACCAACTTGAATGAAACTTAGCTAAAATGCAACTATTTGAAAAAAAATTGAAATAATTTGAATTGTCGGCAACTTCTTATTTATACACCAGAAGGGAATCAAAATAAGTATCACATTATACAAATGATCAAGAATGGTTTGTTCGATCCTGTATGTGTGGAACTCGTCTTTAAACTACATTCTAAGCGTTCCAATGAAGAGTCAATCAGACCGTATAACACCTTTATGTTTAGACATATACAAAGTCAGACTTGTAAAGGTTTCTTCAGGTCAATGGATTCTTGAATCGTATCTGGCATTCTCT
>KN889905.1:762-45852 GCA_000934455.1 Apostichopus parvimensis
TCAGACTGTAAACATCACCCACTCAAACCCTGATATCCCTGATATTTAATGATTCTTTGTGATTTAATTTATTTCCATCCCATATTTACAGGATACCTGCATGTGGGCTATGCTCAGACTGTTAACATCACCCACGCAAACCCTGATATCCCATTCAACAGCAGAGTCTATGAACTCGGTCAGCTTGGTATGCCTCACAGGACTTTCTTCTGGGGTGTGGAAATGATATCGTCGGGGAAAGTAAGTACGACAAATTGGTATCATTTTAGGCTGTTGATTTTGTGATTTTTTGTTCAATAAAGACAGTTTTTCAACCCTAATTTTGATGAGAAACAATTGGAAACAAACACCAAATGCACAGACTGGAACTACATGCTGGGAAACCTATATAACACCTTCATTGCCAGCTACAATGTTTCTTAACAATCCGTTTCCAGGAAAATTTGCCTCTTGGATCAAGGAGCTTCGTAACAGATTTGGCATGTTGAACCTAAATTTTGTACTTATGCTATGAGCAGTGTGTACCAATAGTATTAAAATGAAATGGCTTCATATATTGGAATTTGTTACTTTCAGAAATCTTTGTCAAAACCTCTAGGGTGACAAAACCATATTAACCCTGTATATTTTTTTAAAATTTTGTTCTACGCTTAGGTCACAGGCATAGAGGATCTCTATGTGTACGAGGGTGGCTATGTGAGGTTTGATAGTAATTCTAGTCTGGGTGAAGACACATCCCAGTCTGAATTCCATCTCCAGTCTCTCCATGTGCAAGATGGAGGAATCTTTGAACTCAAATCTCTCGAGAAGGACGCAGGAATGAATATTCTACTCAGTAACGTCACGGTAAGAATAAAGCTGTATATATGACAGTAGATATAATGGATTATGTGAACAGATACCTGTAATTTATTCTGGTTTTTGTTAATTATGGTTTTTGATAATACTGGTTTTCGATATTTCTGTGATGCATACCTTATACCTTTAGACAGTATGTAAAGATAGTTTCGCTACTTGTAAATTCTCTTCACTAGGTGTACGGTGGTGGCTTCTTCAAGTCCAATGATCGGTTTAATCTCACGGCGGATCATCTCTTCGCTATCCACTCTGGAGGAGAGATTAACCTTGATCATGGTGGCTATGAAACCATGGAAACCAGAGGACCTGTCAATGGCTATGTACCATCTGAAGGACCTGGTCAAGGTTATGGAGAAGTGGGTAAGTATACATCAAGGGCTTAACGACAAGGATTTATGCTATAGTTTGAATCACTTGTATTGCAAGCAAATTTGATGTATGGATATTGAGATTAAATTGATTCTTGATAACAAGGTTACCAGAGGGTGACAGTAAGTTACATGTTTGACATGAATTCCATCTTGGTGATTTGAAACTGGTATGAGAAATGGAATACAGAATGTATACAGGATTGAACCAATGAGCTCCTGAGACACTGCTGGTACATGATTGGTCTTATCAGTCTTCAAGGACAGTTTATCAGCTTTGAAACATTTCTTTGGATTATATGTTTATATAGACACAGATAGACAGATAGGCAGATAGAGAGACAGATAGACAGATAGATACGCAGATAGATAGACAGACAGATAGAGAGACAGACAGACAGACAGATAGATAGATAGGCAGATAGACAGTCAGATAGATAGATAGGCAGATAGATAGAAAGATAAACAGAGAGAGAGACAGACAGATAGATAGACAGACAGAGAGACAGACAGAGAGACAGGTGGAGAGAGACAGATGTACAGACATATAGAGACAGACAGACAGACAGAGACAGACATGCAGACAGATAGAGACAGGCAGACAAAGAGACAGACAGGTAGACAGACATACATAGAGAGAGAGAGACAGACAGACAGACAGAGACAGGTGGAGAGAGACAGACATACAGACATATAGAGAGAGACAGACATATAGAGACAGACAGAGACAGACATACAGACAGACAGACAGATAGAGACAGACAGACAGACAAAGAGACAGAAAGATAGACAGACAGACATACATAGAGAGAGAGACGGATAGACAGAGACAAACAGACAGATAGATAGACAGACAGACATACATAGAGAGAGACAGACAGACAGACAGACTGACAGACAGAGACAGACAGACATAAAGGTGGAGACAAAGAGACAGACTGAGGGAGGCAGACTGAGAGAGATAGACAGACAGACAGATATTGCAAAGAAAGGATATTTATCTTGATACTTAATTTTATTCTTCTCGATATATGAAGTGACTACACTGTCACGGTTTGATATTCTAGTAATGATGATGATGATGCTGTTGATATTATTCATCTGCAGGTAGTGGCAGTGGCGGAAGTGGAGGTGGACATGGTGGCAGCGGTGGGAGGAGTAGCTCTCAGGTCAAAGTTGGTCTACCCTATGGCTCTATTTATGAACCAGTAGATTATGGAAGCACTGGAGGATATGGTAGAGACTATGGTAAATATCTATTGATTTGATTCTTATTTTATTTCCTAGTAGCTTGCAGTGGGGTAAGTGAATGTGTACACGGTGTCAGGGGTGGGAGATATAGTTCTCATCTCAAAGGTGGTCTACCATATGACTCTATTTATGAACCTGTGGATTATGGGAGCACTGGAGTATACGGAAGAGACTATGGTAAATATCTATTGAATATTCATGAATTTTATTCAGTTTTGGTTTCCTGTCAGCTGTAGTGCAGTGTGTCAGTTAACATGTACATGGTGGCAGCATTGGGGGAATAGTTTTCAAGTCAAAGTTACTTTAGTTATGAACCTGTAGGATACGGCAGCACTGAGTATATATGGAAATAGATAATAATATTGAAAATTAAGCATTGTAGTTAGCTGCAGTGGGGTAAGGGAACACGTACATGGTGCCATTAGTGGGAGGAATAGCTCTTTGGTCAGAGTTGATCTGCCATGTGACTTGTTATGAAAGGGAAAACTATGGAAGCATCAGGGGATATGCAACAGACTATTGGAAGTAAATCCTGGATATTAGCTTTGTATTCCCATATATACGATGGATGTTTGGTGCTGTTTGACAAATTCAGCATTTCTTTTAGAAGTGTTGACCATAAACAATCAGCGGAAATTTGCTTTGATGTTATATAGAAACATTGATAGGCTTCACTACTAAACTCAGTCCTTGATTATGAATATTAACTTTCCAAGATAATAACTTTAGTGTAATAATAGATAAAATAGACAAAAGTCGTCACTTGGTGTGGTCGCGTTGTTTTGGCTGGTAGAGTTATTTTGAACTGTTCTATATTATTTAAGCAACTTACCATAGCAAATATTTTTATTATTCAGCTTAAAAGGTGGTTTAACTTTATCAAAACTCTTTTTGATAGTGATAGACAGTAAAATAAATTGGTGAAAATTTTTTCCACAGTATTTTTTTTCAGCACACAGGTTCCAAGTATCATAGTGTGATGAATTATTATCATTTTTTTTTTCCTTTCAGGTAATCTGTACTTTGGAAATGATCCAGAGATGAACACAATCGTGAGGCTTGGTTTAGGAGGCAGGGGTGGTGGCGCCGTTAGAGTCTCTGCCAGACACATATTCGTCGATGGAAAACTGACCGCTAATGGAGAGAACGGGGCCATTTATGCTGGTATGGATTGAAAAGATATCCTTAAATCTTCTTTCAATTATAGCCACTGGCTGGGTCACAAGCTTCTTCCCGTTGCGGATAGCGTCGGAATTTCTCAAATGTGACATAGAATCGAGGCCCAAGTTCGGTTCAAGTCGGTTCGGTTCGAGCCACTCCAAGACTAATGTATGTCGTCCAGTTACAGAGTTGGTGACAATTCATAATCATGGACGTTAAATATGAATGTAAGAGACTGACTTCGGTCAGCTTGCGGCTTTGATAAGCCAATGAGGCTTCTTCGCGAGTTCCTGCTTGCAGGAGGAGCTAAAATACATACATACAAAATACATAGATTGAACCATAACAGCCACATCTATGGGATTCACAGATCGTAATGTGACAAAAACCAAAAGTCAAATTTCAAATATTTCAAATTGAGGCCATTGAGAGCAATTAAATTGAACTGTTTGAAACTAATTTTGGGTTATAAAAATTTTCTTTAATATTTTAAGGTTTCTGCCACTTTGTCAAACTCTCGTTTTTTTCTCTCGCAAAGAGGATGAAAGAATTACAATTATTTTTGGCCTTTTTACATATAATTGGATTTGAAAGCATATTTAATTTCCAGCATTCAAACTCATTTGTTTAATCGGCAGGTGGTGGGTCCGGTGGCAGCATTTGGTTGGATTGTGAG
Source organism: Apostichopus parvimensis (assembly GCA_000934455.1). Taxonomy (NCBI): domain Eukaryota; kingdom Metazoa; phylum Echinodermata; class Holothuroidea; order Aspidochirotida; family Stichopodidae; genus Apostichopus; species Apostichopus parvimensis. Next base: position 5,077 of record KN889905.1, read on the forward strand.
GAGCTGGATGGGGACGGTGAGATCGCAGCCAATGGTGGTAAGGGTCAGACCTACGCTGGAGGTGGCGCTGGGGGTAGAGTGGCCATCTACCATCACAGAATGCATGACTTCAACGGAACCATTTCAACCTATGGCGGTACGTTTGCAGTGCATCTGTGTTTGATGTTCTTACAAAAGTCCCCCCATGTGTGATGCAGATGTGTATTGATAAGTGTGACCTTGTGAGGAATCTCTGTACCATGCACAGGTCTGTTTCATGTTGTACAGCCATCAGAAGGCCTTCGTGGTGTCGGACAGTCTCGTATTTGATTGAAGGAAAGTATTTGAGATATACTTTGTACCATGCACAAGTCCCTCTCCTCTTGTACAGCTTTCAGTTACTGGATGTGGCTTTGTATTTTCATAATAAAGAAACTATGTATGATGTACAACCCTGTGTGCAAGTAGAATGCACATGTCCTTGTGCAACTTTACAGCCTTACCTTACTCATTTTGTCAACTTTTGAAAGGCCAATGCAGCATTTTTTGCCTTCAAAGTGAGAGAAATAGAACAGACAGAAATGACACTCTTTTTTCATCCACACTTTTGATTTAGCATTATTAATATTGAATTCTATAAGTTTTAATAGGTGGGCAAATATAGTGATTTGATTCGAGGGGCACGGCACTGGTTGTCGTCAATAACCGGTGATTTTTAAGGGAAAGACAGCAAATATCAAGGACACTGACAGTCTAATTCTAGCCCTGGATTTGTATTGCTAATATTATATTATTTAATATCCTGCTAGGATCGAAACGTCAGGCCAACTTTCTTTTACACATTCTCTTACACAGGCTGTCTTGTGGATAAGCAGTTTGCTAACAGTTTTATTTTATTTTGATGATTTAATATCATAACAGTTTCAGTAGCATGCTTCAATTGATCTGATTAGTTTAGTTTTATATTGATTTTTTTCTCTACTTTATACAAGACCCAGTACTCTGTGTTTTAAGTTTAATAATTACAGTAAGTATATTTGAGAAGTACAGAAAAGTAACAGTGTTTCGATCATTGGTAGTGATCTCATTATGAAAGAAAGTGTCTTTACGTATGAAAAAAAAAATCCTAATAATCTTGAATCGTAAAGTAATTTAATTCATTGAGAGGTCATTTTCTATGACAATATTTCATAAATAACTTACTGGCCTTAAGTATTTAAAGTTGCAAAATTTTAAGTAAAACTAATTTTATAAAAAGGAAAAAAAAAACGATTTGTTTGATAGGTACTGGCCACAGCAGCTACTCAGGAGGATCTGGGACAGTCTATCTCGAAACAGTCACAGATTTTAGAGCCATCGAAAGAGAGACCGTTTATAAGATCCTGAAAGTGAACAACAGAGGCATCAGTTACCCGCCGTTCACGAACATCCTGGACGGGATGTACGATGACATCACAGAAGTAGGCGGAGTCACCTGGTTATGGCACTCCTCTCATGAATATCAATTTAATGAGGTAAATATATTTGACCGAATTTTAAAGGTCTGTGTTCTGGTAAACGTGACCACTAGAGTAGTGAAAGGGAGAATATTTTCAGAAGCAGACATTTCAATCTTGCAAGATTTTGCTGTTGATCTCTCACTAACTACAGCTTCATTCTGAGAGTATATTTTAATATGAAGATGTGTATTTTTTTCATGTGCATTTTGTTGTTGTTATTGTGACAATTCCTAAATTGAGCAACGATCAGATTAAAATGATTTCCTGAGTAAGCCATGATGGCGGTCTTCTCTCAAAGAAACTGGTCAAAAGCTTTCGACCCTTCAAAATTGGTTGGATCATTTATGGATCCCGTGAACTGTCGGCCACCAGGGCACTTTAATAGTACAAAAAGGTGAAACATGAGAAGACACCACAGCTATAACCCACTGTAGCTATAAATAGCTCTATGCAATAATAGAGTTCTGGGCACCTGTGGTTGACATCAGTTGAGATAAGTTTACCCTTATCAGAAGTGTAAACATAATTATCAGTGGCTACTGAGACAGGGTGGGTTCAACCAACAGGAAGCCAGTTTGTGTAGAGAGGAAAGGTTGTAATGAGGTGTTTTTTTTTATCTTTTTCTCTACATAATAGTCTTTATTAACTTTGCAGTTTATCAAGTCCTTGAATTGAAAGTACATAGATTCCTCATTAATCAACTTAGAACCAAATGTTCCAACTGTGTCTCATGTCAAGAAGGAAGTTTACTATGATCACGGTGATATCCCTAACTCTGTTTTGTACATTATCACCCCTATTAGACCCAAGTTTACTATGATCATGGTGAAATCTCTAACTCTGTTTTGTACATTGTCACCCCTATTAAACCCAAGTTTACTATGATCATGGTGTTATCCCTAACTCTGTTTTGTATATTATCACCCCTATAAGACCCAAGTTTACTATGATCATGGTGATATCCCTAACTCTGTTTTGTATATTATCTCTTCTACATTACCTAAGTTTACTACGATCACGGTGATATCCCCAACTCTGTATTGTATATTATCTCTCGTACAAGACCCAAGTATACTATGGTCAAGCTGATACCCCTAACTCTGTTTTGTATATGATCCCTCAAACAAGACCTAAGTTTACTAAGATCACGGTGATATCCCCAACTCTGTTTTGTATATTATCTCTCCTATAAGACCCAAGTTTACTATGGTCAAGCTGATATCCCTAACTCTGTTTTGTATATTATCTCTCCTACAAGACCCACGTTCATGGAAATGCTTACCTTGCTCTGTTGAGCGACACACAAACAGAACAGGTCACTATCGATGGAGGGAAACTCTTTGGAGATCGTTCTGCGATCATTCACATCGGGATGAACCAATCACTAAGTTTCGATTGGGTGGATATCTACTTTGCTGCTAATGTTATGCTTTACAGGTAAAAATAACTCTAGTTAGAATTGCAATTTGAGTATGACTGTAACCTGTCCCTCTGAAGGAACCTCCTCTGAGCAAGACCCCTCTGAGGAACCCCCTCTTAGGGATCCCCCTCTTAGGGATCCCCCTCTTAGGGATCCCCCTCTTAGGGATCCCCCTCTTAGGGATCCCCCTCTTAGGGATCCCTCTCGGAACAAGCCCCTTGGAGAAAGTCCCTCTGAGCATGTAACACACCGACGGCTATCCCTGTATCAGACTATCTGATTAAAACTGTTCAGTGACTTCTCATTAGCCAGTAGTGAACAATTTAGTCTAATTCATGAACTTTTATGTTCTTCAAACTTACTTTAATGGTTGTTTTTTTTTTTTCCATTTCAAACCTTCATAGGGCTTTGCGAATCTGTTTCCAGATATTGGTGTAAAAATCTATAATTTTTACTGTTTTTTTCTCATTCTTATATTGAAAGTCCAGTATAGTACCAACAGGTTGTGACCCATTTCAATGCAAACTAAAGCACAATAGTTTTCATAGCAAATTTTACAAAAAAGTACAAAATCATAAGGACTAGGTACGTCTCTTTGTCGTTCATCAAGCAAAGAAGATCTTCTTGGTTTTTTCTCTTTTTTTCTTTCTTTCCCCTCTGAACGTAATTTAAGTGTTTCATTGTATTATATTTCTACTTGGTCACTAGCTGAGATAACAGTCTTGCTCCTTTTCTAGTGTCCTTCATATGTTAACCTTTCTACTGTAATGTTAGTTTTGTATTAATCTTGTACAAACATATGAGAAATAAATTTGAAATTGAAATTAAAATAATAAAACACTGCAACCTGATAGGTACGGCACCATGGCGGTCCCACCGAGGCTCAGTATGCGTGACATCTGGTTTGAGATCAGGGGAACATTCTCCCATTCCCTGGAGCTGTTTGTTGACAGTGGTGGGTCCATGAAGATGTGGTCACAGGGGAACTCTGCCGACCACCCCGAAGGGACGTTCAAGTTCACCGACGTCATCGTACGAGCCGACGGCGAGATCATCTGGTGGTCCGAGGAGGGGTCGCCCGAGATGACCGTCATGTTGCGGGACTTGACCATTAATGCCGGAGGGGAGGTCAAAACAAACCAGCTGATGCTAGAAGCTGAGAATGTTACGATTGACTTATCAGGTAAGTATCGGAAGAAGAAAGAAAAAGGAAGGATTTTAAAATTGAAAGAATTTTCACGTGGTTTAATTATCATTAATTATTACAATCATCATATAATGTAAGCATTGAAGCAGTACATTTCATTATGAACTTATACATGTAATTATGACATTTGAGACAGAAAACTGAATGATTATAATCAGGAGTCATTTCATTTCCTGGTATTCAAACAAATTTTGCTTTGCGGCCTCCTTTTCACCATTTTGACGTCTCTCCAGTGGTGGACACTTTGGCCTGAGGGAGGAGCTATGGGATGGGGGAGGGGGGTAGGTCCTCTCCCCTTTGAGAAATTTGTATATAATTAATGATACTTAGTTGCAAAATGGAGTTATATTTTGCAACTTACATTTGGAGTAATTTCATGTATTGGCAACCCTCCAAGAAATTTGTTTTGACCCAAGGGTCCCCAACCCCACATTATATATCGGTCTTTCCTTTATTCACCTCAGTGGATTCTACTGAGAAGTCTTTTTGAAAGTTATATGACCTGATAAATTCTTCAACTGACTGAAATAACAAGAAAAATCAAAATTACGGAATGAAATGTTTCTGAAAGGTAATTGAGGGTAGTATTGAAGAACTTGCCTATAGAAACACAATCATTCTCAAATTCACATCAAGCATTAATAAATTGTTACTTGATAGCAAAAACTACCCCAGATAGTGCCAATAGGATTCATACTTGAGCGCACCTAATTAATTGACCAGCCACCGTATGATTGTAAACACAAGTGCTCTAATGGACAGCACTACTTTCCTGTGTGTGAAGACAAGTTTGGCTTGACCACTGAAATAATACACTGTGTGTTTATTAATGAGTTTGTGCAAAGAAGTGTTCAGTATGACTGGCATTAGGAACTCAGGTAGATATTTAAATTCCCCTGTTTTTGGCCAAATACAGGGGACTCGGGTGGGAAGATCGTAATGAAAGCCATTGGTGTCTCCTCGCTATGAAGAGAAAGTGAGAAACTGAATAGCAACCAGCCTACCAATACAACATTAGCAAAGAAAAACCAAACACTGTTACGAACAGAGAATGCAAATTACGGTGCAAACATAATATCCTTCAATGAGAATATCTTCAGAGATAAATATTAATAACACATTACGTAAACTCCAGTATTTACAACAGACTAAACTAAACCAAACATATCAAAGTTTGCCAATTTTTTTTGTTATCCTATGAATTCATAGACTCTTGCCTTTTAACGTTAGTATTCCAGAAGTGGTGGAATGTTATGTTATGTTATGTAATGTTATGAATGTTATGTTATGATATGCTTTGTAATGTTATGAAATTTTATGTTATGATATGCTTTGTAATGTTATGAAATTTTATGTTATGTAATGAATGTTATGTTATGAATGTTATGTAATGAATGTTATGTTATGTTATGTTTTGAATGTTATGTTATGAATCCAATGTTATGTTATGTTATGAATGTTATGTTATGTAATGTTATGAATGTTATGTATTGAATGATATGTTATGTTAAGTTATGTTATGAATCATGTTATGAATGTATGAATGTTGTGTTATGTTATCCTATCTTATATAATTTAATGTTATGTTATTTTATAAATGTTATGTTTATGAAGAAACATTAAACTTAATAACAGGTCTTTAAACACATTTTGTATGTTTCTTTCACAGAGGTAAACATTTAACTCTATTTCTTTAAATATACTAGTTTACTTATCTTCCGCCAAATGAAACATAATTTGTTCTATTTTGGTCTTCAGGGCAGTTCCATGCTGATGGTGCAGGCTACTTACAAGGTCCAGGGGTGGGCCGGCCTCCATTTTCATCGTATGCAAATATAGAAGGGGCGAGTGGAGGTGCCCATGGAGGTAGAGGAGGGCGTGGTTTCTACGGACTGTATTCTTCGAAGGGGTACGGATCCGTTCATAAACCAAGGATGATGGGGAGTGGTGGAGGAACAGCTTCATCAGGGCGTGCTGGACAAGGAGGGGGTAAGTGGCATACCAGTAAGGGGCAAGGAGGGGGTAAGTGGCACGCCAGTAAGGGGCAAGGAGGGGGTAAGTGGCACTCCAGTAAGGCACAATGTCAAAAATATGATGATGGCATCACTACAGTCAGGCTATGTCGGATTTCATCCTTGCCACTCAATATTGCAGATAATTATGGACAGCGCATGTTCTGCAGAGGTATTCTCTATATTGTATAGTATTGACTCACCCATGATGCAACAGGATTTTGCAGCGGTGGTTGCAGCTTTAAATCTCATGTTTTGACACGTTGCCTAAATTCCTTATTCTTAAAGGATTCAGGTTTTTCTCCTTTGCAGTAGTTTTTTTGAAATTTAATAACTACTGTTATTATTAATAAAAGATACCTACACATTGTGTGATGGGCTCTTATCTCGGTCGCTCTAAACCCTAACATTGGTATATATGCTATTTGTTAGTTGTGTGAAGATTCTGTACACTTGTATTAAGATCGGGAAATTATCTTCAGATGTCATTGGAGAAGCAAACCTGTGTTAGCGTGGTCAAGCTTGTAGAAACTAAGCATTTCCCTTTGATTGGTGGTCACTGCATTCTTTGGCACAATCTGTGCCGTCTTTACTGTTATTTCAGGGACTTTCAGTGAGGGAACATGTTGTGTGCAAGGCTCAGGTATATTTTGCAGTTTGTGTAAATACTTGGTCGATATCCACTAAAATTTCAGAGAAATTTGAGATGATGTCCAAGCAGTCAAAATTGTATTCCCTAGTCCAACATTTCTTATTGATTCTTGATTTAACTTTGACAAAGATGCTTTGGTTTTCTTCCATATTAGGAACTCTGTTGATGACGGTAAGAAACACCCTTCGCGTTGAGGGTGAGCTGCGTGTCAATGCCGAAGCTGGGACTGGGTACTGTGGAGGAGGATCTGGGGGCAGTATACTTGGATACGTCAACCATATCGATGGCGCTGGGACTATACAAGCCTTAGGAGGAATTGGTAAGTTTTTTTAAAAATTTCCTTAGTATAGATATATATATATATATATATTTTTATATTAATATTCAAGCTGCGTCCATTTTATTTTTCGTATTTATATTTTAAGGGGTTTTGTCATTTTGTTACTTAAATTTACTTAAAACTCACCTTTTTTTGTTCTTTTTTTAGAAATTTCTCTGTATATCTATATTATTTTTTAAATTATTCCTTCGTATATATATATATATTTTTATATTAATATTCAAGTTGCGTCAATTTTATTCTTCATATTCATATTTTTAGGGTTTTGTAATTTTGTTGTCATTGTAAAGCGCTCTTGAACATGCTTAAGCATGAAAAGAGCGCTATATAAATTTGGTAAAATAATAATAATAATAAAAAGTAAGTAAATAGCAAAATTTTAGTAAAAAAATATTTATAGTTTACACCTATAGAAGGCATGAGTACTTTAAACACTATGTAAGAAACATTCTTAGGATATAAGCAATAAGTTATTGAAAGGATAACCTTGCTTGGAGAATATATCAGTAAGTGATTTGATTAATAGAGGCTGCCCCTCGCAGAAAAATATGCTTGCGCAAGCTTTGCTGCATGCTAAGATCGGTTGAATGTCCATGGAATGCAAGAAAGGTAAAATATATGGCAGAATATATGTGGGTCTGCTGGGATTCTGGGCCATATCCTTCAATCAGGAAGAAAATTTGGTAAACTAATTTTTTGTTTTAAATTAGTGCTATCATTTTCAGTTTGCAATTACGAATGTAGAAAGATGGTTCATGTCCTTGATGCTAGAGCTTTTTATAGAATTAACACTAATGAATGCCAAATATGATAGATATAAAAGCCCTTGGTGGAAAGATGGTTCTTCTATGAAAACTTACAGAATTTTTTATAAATTTTTTGGATAGCTTTTAGATTAATTTCACTTCGGACGTTGGTTCAGGAGATGTCTTTCCATTCAAGGTGTTTGTACTCCCTTTCATAATCAGGTGGACTCTCCCACTCTGGAGGAGGTGCCGGAGGCCGTCTCGCATTTTATTACATCACTGATAGCTTCATCGGTGACTTTATGGTCCAGGGTGCATCCAGCACGCCTCCTTACCAACCTGGTTCTGGTACCGTCTACTTACAAGACAATTTTAATTTGACCGACCCAATCAGGAAACTGCTCGTAGATAACAATCTCAGAGCCACAAAGTCCCGGGTGACGAGGGAAGAGAGGCTGTCCACATCCGGGCAAAGTGCCAGCACTTATCAACAGAACTTATACAATGGTATCATAGCAACCACAAACTCCCCTCACTATAGCAACCAATACCTCTTCAGATACCTGTTTCAAAAGAGTTATCAATACGTGTCAAAGTCCACGGCAACCAGGATAATTCTAAGCCTGCCATTGACTACGTACCTGGAAGTGATGAAGATTTATCCGATATGCTCAGGGTATGTCAACTTTTATTCTGGTCTTCAGCATGTCTCTCAAATCTATCCTGTTGCTTCTAATATGATTACCTTAAAGGCATTGAAGACTCACCCCAAACCACGTGCGGCCATCTGAAAAAGTTAACTTTCTGTTGCTCGCAAGTGACGTTTCGTTCGTGTCGCTACAAAATGCAGACAGTAATGAAACGTGATACTTTGTTATCTTTAGCTGGACCTGAGATGTCCATCGCTGTATCGTTTGCACCCTGTGCTGTGGGTATTGACCGCAGCTGTATGTACTGACTGTACACTAGTGTCTATAGTTACCGACAGTAGCAAGCAGTGTGTGTATTTTCTGGGATCGATGGTGGTGTCTAACACTCAGATTACCGGCATTAGACGTTTCTTTTTGCGCAAGTCTTCACACCCTTTAATTTGTAATTGGCTATGAGGATCTTCTCAATTTGCTGAGTTTCATAAACTCTAATCTGATTTTTGTGCAAGAAAGTCGCCTGATAATAAAAAATAAAAAATGGGTCGCCAAGGAAACCGTTTGGAAACAGATGTTTAGAGGAATAGCATTCTTTGTTAACTTTCAGAGCTTTTGTGCACTTTTTACTAGATGCAAGAGCTCTGCTCTGAACAACAGAACTACTTTCTTTTTCTCTTGATCGTTTTGGTTTATATTTTTTTGACTTGTCTTTTTCATTTATCTGTCGGTATCTCTGTTCCTTACTTTTCTTTTGTTCTAGGGTGGGCTCAGCTACATCCTTCCAGCTGTCTAGTCATCTCGGTTCCTTAGTTACGGTGCACACCGACGGATTTGTGTCTACCAGCGGTTGCAGCAGCACATACGACAACCAAAAAGTCTTCTTACGGAAGGAGGCAGATCAGGTACGCTGGTATCCATGGTAACTCTGATTTGACATTAAAGCTGTAAATAGGAAGTGCGTAATCAAGGCAAAGAGAGATAGCATTGCATGTTCCTTTGTGAAGATCTTTTTCATTTTTCCACACTTTTGGAATTTTGTGACAGTAAAGTATCACATTTTGGAATAATTCTGGTTGCTAAGGTAACCAAGAACATAAGTTGAGGATAAAATTCGTTTGGGCTTTAAATGACTAATACCTATCCTTATGGAGATCTTCCCCTTAAGGGCTGTTAAAGTCTAAATGTGTCATCTTTGAATTGGGGAATAGGATATGAGTCCTAGGAATAGAAATTTTGATTTCATATTTCCAAAAACTAGTGGAAATATGTTCCTTTTGATGCAATTTTGGATGATATTATTACAATATATGTAAGTTTACATATCGCGAAAGGTTGGTAGTCAAGTTAAAACTTAAAAGTTGGGAACATGTTTACAGGGTTTTATATATCATGTAATACTGGCCAGTGACGTAACAAATAATATCATTTGAAAATAATTTTCATAATTCAAGACTCAATTTCAAACCGCTCTTGTAGATTTCGTAGTGAACAACCAAAATTGTCTTCTTGATAATATGACAACATTTTATTTTTCAATTTCTTCAGATCATCATCGACTTGTATCGGGGCAGTAACAATGCCGGCCTCAGATTCGTCGAGATATTTGTGGCTGAAGATCCCGACATCAACCATCAGTTGGAGTATTCTGTGGAAGCCGAGAGTCTTCTTATTGGTGAAGAAGAGGAAGAGGGCGCCCTGTTTGAGTATCATGAGGTGAGGTGATGATCAGTCCTTACGCAAACATAGCAAGATCGGTATACGGAAATCTTTGGATAAAAAATCACTCGTTATTGACTCTCACCACAATTTTCATTTTACTGACCATGAGTTGTAAACCCCTCATTGCCATATGCTACCGTTTAAATTTGTTACAGCTAATGACGCATAAATATAAATATTTGTTGACATTAAAAAACACTATATATATATGCTGTATCTAAGAATGTTTCTTACATAGCGTTAAGAGTACTTGTTCAACACTAGCTAGTCTGTATTGTATGCATACAGTGAGCATGGGCCATAACTGTTTTTAATATTACTCATATGGTTAGCTTAAGCATGGAATTGTTTCAATGTGGGAACTACTGAAAAAGGAAAAAGAGCCACCAGACCAGAACATTGTTATACTAAGGTCTGGATAGACACACTAGCCAGATTTAAATTTGAGGTTTGGAGGTACAGTAGCTAGTTTACTACGCTACCTCACATATAAAATCACATTCATAACATGGCTCTGGTGTGATCGAGGAAGTTCCTATTAGTTCAATGGGAATGATGAATAGAACGGCCCTCTGTGCACCCCATATCACACCCGTTTCTTTTCATGTTTAGATTGAGATCAGGGGAGGTGCTACATTAGCTCTTACAGACAATGGTTCCATGGGAATGATGGATAGAATGGCCCTCTGTGCACCCCATGTCACACCCGTTTCTTTTCCTGTTTAGATTGAGATCAGGGGAGGTGCTACATTAGCTCTTACAGACAATGCCACACTAACCACTGAGGCAGTTAAAGGTGACCACACAGGGCAGCTGGACATCCTCGGCGGTCAAGAGTTTGCCATCTTGTCAGATCACACCCTGATGCCGTTCTCCATCTACGCTCGTCCTGATACTACCGTCACTCTCCCCGTGTCACTGGATTGCAAGAATGTGGAGATATCACTATATGGTAAACAGTAAATGGTCTCATTATTGCTTTAAACTTTAGCATTTTCTAACATTAGAAAAAAAGCACTGGCCGACAGTCAGTTGAATTAGATAATCACAAAGACAAACAGGTAGACAAGAAGACAGAGGGACTAGATGACAAAGAGACAGGAAGACAAAGGGACAAGGAACAGAAAGACACATGGACAAGAAAACAGAGACATGACTGGCCAGCGATTAGAAAGAGCTACTGTCAGACAAACATACAGACAGATGCACAGACAGACACACACAGATTGGAAGATAAACTTGGAGATCACCAAACCGACAAGCAGGCACTCCTTGTTGAAGTGGAGGACGCCATAATAATAATAATAAATAAGTTCTTAATATAGCGCCAAATACCAAAAGGCCTCTAGGCGCTTTACAAAACCTAAAACAAATAAAAAAAATAAAAAGACAGAGAAATCAAAGGAATAAAAAGTCTAGAAAACACATAAACGAAAATTAAACAGTATGTAAAATACGAACACAGAAATCTAAAAACACGAGAAGACTATAAAACAGACCAAAACCTATAAAAAAACAAAACAAAGGATAAGCACATAAACTAGAGTTGTACAAAAGTAAAAGTCTAGATAAAAACATGAGTATATAAAAGTCACGTTGAGAAACTAAAAAGATGTGTTTTTAAAACTTTCTTAAATATGGCGAGAGATTTGTATGATGCAACCTTTTTGGAGAACTTTATGTTACTATTGAATAAAGACTGCTTTGACCATAACTTGTAATCTAGTAACTTGTAATCTAGTCATCATAACTTGTAATCTAGTAGTAATCTTGTAATCTAGTAACTTGTAATCTAGTCATCATAACTTGTAATCTAGTAGTAATCTTGTAATCTAGTACTTGTAATCTAGTCATCATAACTTGTAATCTAGTAGTAATCTTGTAATCTAGTACTTGTAATCTAGTCATCATAACTTGTAATCTAGTAGTTGTCTTGTAATCTAGTACTTGTAATCTAGTCATCACAACTTGTAATCTAGTAGTAATCTTGTAATCTAGTACTTGTAATCTAGTCATCATAACTTGTAATCTAGTAGTTGTCTTGTAATCTAGTACTTGTAATCTAGTCATCATAACTTGTAATCTAGTAGTTGTCTTGTTATCTAGTACTTGTAAATCTAGAATAACAGAAAGAATTTAGTAAGTCATTGAAAAAAAAAGTTTGAAATTTAAAATTTTTCATTTTTTAGTCTTGTAACTAAATATATATTTATGCTCTTTTATTTGGTTATTGCATTTTGAATTTTTTTTATCCAGGGGAATTGCACTCTATGGACCATCTGAAGCTGAGCTCGCATTGCATTGTGGGATTGCAGCATTCTGGGGATCTGGCCATCAACATTACTCACTTGGATGTTAAAACATTCGGCAGTCTGTTGATCAACGATTGGATAGCTGGCTCAACGTCTCTGACCGGAACCACCCTCAATGTCAGAAGTGGTGGAACAGTGAGTCGGAACTCTCTCTGCAAACTTCACGATTATTCATGAAAAAATGCACTTTTGAAATAACCATGAAAAAAAATCTGTTGTGAAATGTGTTATGAATATGATAACTGTCACTTTGTGATTCCTGATTCATTCTTTGATCAGGAATTTGCATCAGATTCTTTCGATATTCTCTTTCGTGTTCAGAGAGATGAAAACAGTGTCTGTCATTGATGCATTTCTGTACAAATCTTTGTAAATGAATATATTAAATATTACAATGAATATGCATACTATGGCATTATGTAGTGTCTCTTTGCTTTGGATAGGCTAAATGGATTTTTCGTATTAATACCCTTTTTTTTTATAAATTATCATAAAAAAAATTTAAAAAGCTGCAATAAATAACTTAAAGTGCCCAGTTTGTTAAGATCATTTGTAGAAAGTGCACAAGGATGTAAAGAACTCTTGACAAAGAGCAAAGTAAGTCTGCTGCCATTGAAGAAAATTGTGAATTTTCTTTCAACAGAAATTCACATCAATGACAAACCTATAACCCCTGTTTCTTCATTTAATTTCAGATTCGTGCGAGTAATCTGGGTCTCCATTACACCAATGTATCTCTTGAGCCCGCTGCATATTTAAATGTTCAGTTTGACCCAGAAGCTCAGTACCAGATTGGTAAAGGTAGGTAATATCACATGTGCGATGTGCAAGCATTCTTAAAAGAAAACTGTATAGGTTTCACAAATAAACCTGAAAAATTTCGTCATTGATATGCCCTAATTATACATTAACATTGTGTACTTCTTCTAGGAGAAGCTGCTATGCCAATATTAACTGGAAATGCTCATAATTCCTACAGTAAATAAAGTGTAACAGTATTATTATACTATTGATTATTTATGAAAACTTTTATCATCAATTTGGTTCTATTGCAGTAGAATTTTTTTTTTAAGATAACCAAATTGATAGTAACAACCACATTAGAAATGGATTTGATATTCATCTGATGCTGAATATTAATTCAAACGTCCTCTTTCCTTTAGATCTTGGCTATGGTGTCGGTAGTACCTCAGGTTCATCCGGTGCGGGACATGGTGGCAACGGTGGGCAGGGATCATCTCAGAATACAGTAGGAACCTCCTACGGGAACTTTGCCATGCCCGCTGACCCAGGGTCATCTGGTGGTCATTCAGTCTTTCCTCACATGGGCGGAGCTGGTGCTGGAATGCTGTTTCTAGAGACCTTTGATACTTTGGCACTAGACGGTACTATAGAGGCAACTGGTATGTCATCATTATATAATAATAACTCTCCATATTAACCTAGACATGTGAACAATGTTCCCTTTTGGTACTACATTCCTCAAATACTGTAACAAATTTCCCAACACTCTGGTTAGAAACTGGACCCATTTGACCCCCTAAATAATAAGTGCAGATTTATTCATACAGATCCAAGATGTATTTTAGCCATTAAAGTAGTGACATATTGCAAATTTGATCTTTTTCTTACAGACATAATGTGTAAGATATCTTTGTAAACGTGTTCCAATTATTTTCTTTTTTATCTCTTCCATATAAAGGCGGCTTCAGTAGAAGCCCCAACTCTGGAGGTGGCAGCGGTGGGAGTATCTGGATTCAAGCAGAATACTTTGATGGTGACGGTACATTGGACATTGGTGGCGGTAGTGGCGATGGTGGTGGCGGCGGTGGGGCTGGAGGCTTTGCTGCCATTTACTACACGTACAACCACTACTCAGGTGAGTTAATGATATTCTGCGTTCAAACCAGAAAGGTTCTTACCATCCCTGTTATCTCAATGAAAGGTACTTGCAGTAGTATTCATAGACCAAATGTGTAATCTGTGATGGTGACAGCAGTGGGATTCTCCATCATTCATCCAGTACTATACTGTACTGAACAGATGCTTATTAAAACCTTATATTAGCCTCTACTTCAGTCAAGGTTCCATATGTTATGTGCCGACCATCACAGGTAACATGTGACTATAGTAGATGACTAAGGCAGATGTAAAAGTCAAAGGTCAAATTATCATGCAAAGTAGATCAAATCCACTTAAAAGTTATTCTCCCATAATACCTACTGCCAGTCCCAATCGCAACTCATGATCGGCTTATATTTGTGTCACTTTCTATCCTTCATGGAAACTAGGGAAGGTCTTTGCTCATATTGTTCAGATTTAATGTAGACTGTATGGATTGCCATCTCCTCAGAGAAAAACTCCTCTCTTCTGATTGAGAATAAGTGAAGTAATTATGTATACCCAATACTTTGGGAGCATGATGATGGTGAATTGGAGTGTGTTGTGTCACTCCAGGGCTCTGATATGATTTTTCAGACAGCTAGGACAGCAAAAAGGTAAACTAACATTCCATGCAAATAAAATAATGAACAGAATTTGACACACAGCAGACACAAAGGGTAGATTTGCATTCTATTTTGAATGTATAGAACCAAGGGCGTAGGAACCGGTGGGGCTGGGGGGGCGCCAGCCCCCCCAGTGAAAAATATGGTGGGGCGGAAGTATCATTCCGCCCCCCCGCTCCGCAAGTCAGAAAACCCCTTTTTCATTTCCAAATGAGAAAAAAATCTCATTTGGAGCACCAAATTGCATCTAAGGTCAGGTGAAAATGCTAAATTATTTACAAAATGGAGTGGCCGGGTGTTGAAGTGTGATATATTGCACCAAATTGCATCTGAGGCCACCTGGAAATGCAAAAAAATTCCCCCCTTAGACCCCTCCCCCAGGCCGGCCATCAGTCTTCAGCCCCCCCACTCAAAAGTACCTTCCTACGCCACTGTATAGAACAATTGCCTACAATGCTAAAGTTGTTACTTTTCTAATTTGGTTGTCCCAAGATTCGGATACTTATTTTGGTCGTAGTTTTTGTGCCATTTCTTATTAATTTCCCTCACTTTTCTTAGGTGATTTCTTTACCGCTGGAGGGCTGTCCTCTTATGAGCCCGGAGGCTCGGGAACAGTTTACCTTCACCAGTTACAAGCTATTAACGGTACCCAGTTACTGGATGCCACCAGTCCAGAGGGGAGGATTCACCACGAATCGAACGTGACGAGCCCCCTCACCAATCGCACCCTCTATATGAACAGCCGAGGACGAATGCCGAGAGTCGCCCTTCGAAACCTGACGGATTACTACGAAGACGTTAATAACGTCGGCGCCATGACCTGGCTGGAGCCTTCAGAGGTGGCGCCGATTGTCCGGGAGAGGAACACGCTGAGTCATTACTACGAAGATCACATCATCATCGATGAGCTTCACGTTTACGGTGGAGCGGAGATTGGGTTCGTTCAACCCTCCCAGCCGAGGGATGAGCTCAATATCAGATTAGGTACCATCACTGGTGACTACACAGCCCGTATGATGGTGGGCTTCAACCAGACTCTGTACGTCTCCAAAGCTCACTTCCCTCTCAACGTTGACATCTACAGAGGGGGACGGTCATCCCTCTACGGAGAACTGGACATCAAGAAGATCACGTTCAATGTGGAAGGAGTCCTGACTAATGTGTGGAATATGACAATTACTCAAGGTAAGGAAAGTAGAACAAGTAAAATTCAACTTTGATGATCATTTTGGATTACTTTTTAACGACAGTTTTGAAAAGAGGGGGAAAAATAAGACACCAGAAAACTTTAATATATCTACCTGTAATCTGAAGGCTGATGTTTTATTGCCTGTTCTGTTTGTAAATGACTTTTTCTTTCTCAAAATTTTATTCTCATTTTCCTAATGAGTATCAGAGATCAAATTACCAGAGATCAAATTATTTTGTCGACGATATGCCAATATCAATTCTTCTAATTGTTTGAAGGTTTTTGAAAACGTTTTGGGTTTAAACGTAGTCGATTTATCAAACATTTATTCTAGTGAATAATAAATAGCTCATCTTTTGCTGTACTAAAGATCACCTTCATTGTTGATGTTTTCCATCACACATATGGCACTGTGCAGCATTAACCTGGGGCCTATTCATTGCTTTAAATATCTTGATTGGACTACATACTCTGCAATAATTTGTTAAAATAGAAATCTGATCTGTTTCGGCAATGCAGATCACCTTTTCGATAGTTTCGTCATAAATATGATACTGTCTATTTTCCCTTATTTTAAAAATATCATAATAATGGCTTCATCCTCTGGAGTAATCTGTTTATATTTGAAACATAACCAACAGGATTTGCTTGGAGGCATGTAATCAATACTGAAGATGGTTGAATTAAAATTGAAATCTTTTCTTGTACCTGAAGGCAAACATTTTTTGCAATCTTTCATTTACATTACTTTTTGAGTCATATCTGAATGATACAAGTTATAATAAACTTTGATCAAAATTTGAAATCTATTTTAATGTAAAATGAATTTTTTAAGTCCTTAGCTTAAACTTAGTAGTTTGTTAGTTTATTTTGATTCCCCTCTTAATTCAAAATTTGATGAATTTTAAAATCGCAGGGACGTTGAATATGCATGAGATGGTCGACACCGAAGGGAACAGCACCCCCGATTTTTACTTCCATTCCATCGTGGTCCGCAACCTGGGCACATTCTACACTCATTATGGAACAGGAACAAGACTCATACAAGGAACCAATCTTCAGGTATGAAACTAGGGATCAAAAGCTAATCCCTGCCTTTGGTATTAATCCACCTAGATTAAAGGGTGTGAAGACTCGCGCAAAAAGAACGTCTAATGCCGGTAATTTGACCTAGTTTCAAATGAGGTGTAACAGAAGTGTTAAACACCACCATCAATCCCAGAAAATACACACACAGCTTGCTACTGTAGGTAATTAGACACTAGTGTACAGTCCGTACATACAGCTGCGGTCAACACCCACAGCACAATATACACATGATACAGCGATGGACATCTCAGGTCCAGCTAAAGATAACAATTAAGGTATCACGTTTCATTACTGTCTGCATTTTGTTGCGACACGAACAATATGTCACTTGCAAGCAACAGAAAGTTAACTTTTTCAGATGGCCGCACGCGGTTTGGGGCGAGTCTTCAATGCCTGTAATGGAAAAATGTATTCTGTTAACAGAGGCATTTATTGTAGACTCTCACAACATGAGGATTACACTGTGTATGCAGTATTTTAACCAAGGAGGTGATAGGTGATAGTAAAGACAATTAACTAAGGAGGTGTTTACTCATTTACTATCATTTGTCGTCAGGTTGGCTGAACCATCATTACGGAAAAGAGAAAATATTCTACTGGCTGTTGGGGAGCTTTTTGCAGAGCAAAAATTTACACACACGTTACTAGTACTTGGAAGAGGGTTTGATCATGTTTAATGAGATCGTTTAATAACATACCACCGGTTGATATGAAATGCAAATGTTCAAATTTTACAAATTTCCACATCTTTTGTAGGTTTTTGGTGGAGGACTACTGACATCATCTAATTTGCATATCGATGCAGGTGAAGTCATCGTTGACAAGAAAGGTCTCATCACTGTGACTGGACAAGGTTACGCAGCGAACGGTGAGATCAGGAAATGAATATTCAAAAGACTGTACAGAATGATTTGCATATTCATGAACGTTGGAGTTTTGCATTGAACTTTCTGGTATCATACAGAATCATTAAATGAAGGATTCCTTAACATGGATAGTTATTTGGTAATTCTGGTCAACATCACTTGCACTAGGTAAGGTAAAATGACTGAATTAAATCTAAAAATTTGCCAAAAGAGACAATAAATCATAACCTTAAATGTTGTGGGTTACAGAGTCTTCTGTATCGTCAAGTTGTTTAATATGTTTACCTCGATAGAAACACATTCAGGTCTTGTGAAGAAGTTAGAAATTAAAAGCAAAAGCATAAAGAGTTCACACTGAATGAACAAATCGGACCTAATATCTTCCTGCTTGGTTTCAGAGGGTCCTGGTGCAGGCATTACATCAGGTGGTTATGGACCTAATATATATAGAAAATGCTCATTTCAGAGGGTCCTGGTGGAGGAATTACATCAGGTGGTTATGGACCTAATATATATAGATAATCTTCCTGCTTGGTTTCAGAGGGTCCTGGTGGAGGCATTAACATCAGGTGGTTATGTACCTAATATATATAGATAATCTTCCTGCTTGGTTTCAGAGGGTCCTGGTGCAGGCATTACATCAGGTGGTTATGGACCTAATATATAGATAATCTTCCTGCTTGGTTTCAGAGGGTCCTGGTGGAGGCATTAACATCAGGTGGTTATGGACCTAATATATATAGATAATCTTCCTGCTTGGTTTCAGAGGGTCCTGGTGGAGGTATTACATCAGGTGGTTATGGACCTAATATATATAGATAATCTTCCTGCTTGGTTTCAGAGGGTCCTGGTGGAGGCATTACATCAGGTGGTTATGGAAGTGGTGGCACCCATGGCGGTGAAGGCGGCTGCAGATCTGCCAGTTATGAATCGCCACCTGCTTACGGATCTGTGACTCATCCGATGGAGTTTGGAAGCGGGGGCGGGAGCAGTGGTGGCACTGGTGGAGGGATGTTGCGGCTGGTCACCGACAGGCTGGAAGTAGAGGGCGGTTTAGAGAGTGATGGTGACGACACATCTAGTTCGACGGGCGGTGGCGGAAGTGGTGGTAGCATCTGGATTGAGACCGGTTTGCTCTATGGTGGTGGCAGCATTTCAGTAAGAATTGTTTGTTTGACATGTTGTATTCTCAGACAATGGACGATTTGCAACCAACTAAATTGCAAACTTTAATAAGGTTCAATGAAATAATTAAAAATGAGCTTAAGCAACTACAAGTTTCTGATTCATTCTACATCCCTGCATTAGACATACAGAAAATTTCATGAGATTTCTTTGAAATGTAAGAATGAAGAATAGAAGCATCGTATGAGACTGTAAATATATTTCCTATTTGTCAGTGACGGAGCGTCCATACAGTCAGGGGGGGCGGATGTCACCCTGACGGACTCAAATGGACTGCTGATGCCCTTTTCAGCTTTTTACAACTTTTTACTTATTCGCGATTATTGACTTTTTTATTGCGCTCTCATCTACCTACTGACATTTGTCACATGATCTGCAAATAAGCAAGGCCCGGAAAGGGTCATTTCCGGCGATCTAGGGAGTATCTTTACTCAAAAAAATTCTGTACACTCCACGCCAACCTGTGGTGGCGCTCCGCTTAGATGGTGTCAAAAGCGCCCCTTCAGACCATTCTCACACCCCCTGACCAATACCCCTAGCTCTGCCACTGCTATTTGTCCTGTCAATTGTCTTGCAGACCAATGGTGGACGAGGTTCCTCGGGTGGAGGAGGAGGACGATTATCTGTGTTTCATGAGGAGAATCTCTACCACGGTATTCTGGATTCTCAGGGCGGCGAAGGATCCCTCTACGAACATGGTGCAGCGGGGACCGTTTACATGAAACAGACAGGAGAGGAACAGCATAAAACTATCAAGATTTACAATAACTTTAAGAGAGCAGAGGAACAGGTAATTTAAATCATATCTTCATCATGATAATATTTGCTTTTTATATAGCGCTTTACACCAGCGAAAGGTCTCAAAGCGCTTTACAGACGTTATATTACCCCTGGTCGATGATAACCTGCCCCAGAGACAATCCCTCCAGTCGGCAGCAGTTATATACTGCGCCCAATGACAAGTTACCCCACAGGTACCCATTTAACCCCTGGGTGGAGAGAGGCAAGTGAGATAAAGCATCTTGCCCAAGGACACAACGTAATGAACTAGGCAGGAATCGAACCAGCAATCCTTGGATCACGAGTCCGACGCCTTAGCCAATTGGCCACCACGCTATCATGATGGAGGTATTCATTTATTTTAAAAGATGAATGTCGGATAAATGTATTTTGTGTTATTAAATTAACTTTTTCTCTAGGACTCCAGTTGACATTTGGGAGTTAGTAAAAGCTTGACACCTCAATGAAAATTCGTCCAAAGATGGTTAAAATTATTATATCCCTGTAACATTACAATAAGATTCCTTGAATGTTAAAAAATAACTTCAGGTGTAGTGTATGACTGTTAGGAAGCGATATGATATTTATTAATAACAACCTAATTGTTTTGAAATGCTAATTTGCAAAGGTCAAATGTTTAGATGATATTGAATACCTCACTACAATGTTGAAGGATAACACAATGGTTGTATTTGGTAGTAGACATTTATGCTCAGAAGTTTGAATCACAGAATGAATGGAAATTCTTTCAGATGATGTTTGATGTTGGTGTCAGCACTTTTAATCTAATGTTGGTTGTAAGAGGGTTACAACAGAGAGCTTATTTACTGCCGTTATGATGTAATACAGGAAAATGGAGGATTTTAGTGCAAGTTATGTGTATTTTACATTGCCTGCTGTTAAAGTGATAAACCTCTAACACGGTCTGCGAAAGATCCTGAGCAGAATGAGAAGAGAGATGTCGAGTAACACCAAATGTTAATCTAAGGATTATCTCCTCACCCCCTATAGACATCTACTTATTCATTTGTATTCATTCAATATCTAAAGTATAACTGTTACAAAAGTAAACAAATGTACAACAGCGAAAGGCACAGCAGATGAAAGTTCAAAAGACATGACACCAGACCGTGTTAAATTTAGATACTTTTATTCTATCCTGTGATAATTCTTCTTCCCTTTGATAATAATAAGAAACATTTTGCTGACATGCTGTTTTAACATTAACCTAGCTATTCAGTCTGTGAAGTACTCCGGTGTTGCAAACCTGTCTTTAATCGTTGCTCGATATCTACAGACTAGGAGAACATTGGTCACCCTTCCGTCGACCTTTGACCCCGACCATGACGTCGACGTTCTAGATATCGGTCACTTTGCCCACGTTGAGTTGGAAGCTGTGAGTGATGCCCATTACCCAGTAGCTGAGTTATCACTGCGAGTGCTTAACGTTAAGAGTATTGCTGGTGACAACACTGGTACCATGCACGTCGGTGAACAGGACACCCTGAATATAGATCCAGACCACTCCAAATACCTGCCGTTTAGTTTGACTGTTTACCAGGTATGGCAAACATTATGGAGTAACATTAAGTGTCAAAGAATGACCAGACCAAGGCACCGGATCTGGCCAGACAGAGCTGGCTAGACCAGCTGCCCTTGGCAGGCTACGGTATAGTTGGTCGTAGTTTTTTTTGTGAATTGAGCCCGATGGCGCGGGAAAATGCATAAGTAATTTGTCCAGAAGGTAAGTCGTTCCCTTATAAGTAGCCCCACTTACGGGCAGGTGCAGTAGAGGAGTATGTGCTGTTTAGTCTGACCGTGTAACAGGTAATAAAACAGAAACCAGAAAAATAAGAACGATTATAATAACATCACAGGTGTCGATAACAAGAGCAGTATTCACTCTAATGGCAGATATCAAAGGCAATCATAAACAGTTACAACGTTTTAAACAATACTATAAGGTCTAATTAAGATTTGGCTCTTTGAGTAAAAATAGTCCAATAATATTACATATGAAATATATTAAAGAAATTAAAGCATTCTTGCAAAACTCTTGTTGGTCCGATTAAAGGTGGGATCACCATATTTTGTCAAAATGTGAGAAATAATATTTGGTTTTGGGTGTTTTTTTTGCTTCAGGAGGGAGAGGTACACCTACCCCTCCATACAATCAGTCAAGATGTAACCATGGAGCTGAAAGGAGGCAGAGTAGCTGGTGTCCAGAATCTGGATATTCATAAGGGTGCGGAGCTTATTATTAGACCGGATGGGAAGATAAACAACTATAACCGTAGCCATATAGAACTAGAAAGCCTCACCGTGTTTGGAGCTGGACTTGTTTCATACACTGGTGTGACGGAGAATGTTGAAAAACTTGACATCTTGGTAGATCAGTTTGTCATAAAAGGAGGCGGCCGACTGGAAGCCAATAACCTCTTTGTTGACAGTAAGTAGTTATGATATAATTAGGTCATTTACCTCATCAAGTTTCAATCTGTTTTAATATTGTCAAGCCACAAGTAACAGATCACCATTTTTTTTTTAAATTTTTTTTTTGGGGGGGGGGATTCTGTTCTACTAATGTACCAAATGACTTAACCTGTGATAAAACCTATCTGTTGATTTTTTTTGGCCATTTGCTGCCATTTTTAACATTTTCAGAGTTGTATATTCAATATGGTTTATTATAATATATCATAGACAGATTCTTAAATAGAGTACATTAAAAATAAACATGTCAGCATATATTTCGTAAACAAGAGAAACCAATTAGAGTATTCTTTGCAAACAAAATGCAATGACAAGAGATATTCATGTTTAGTTGTTACACTAAATTGTTTATCGTTTCTATAATCGCAACAGGTAAGAATATTGAAATTGATCATGATGGTGTCATCGAGGTATCGGGAAGAGGTTGGAGTCGAGGTACCGGCCAAGGAGCTGGGAAAGCACATAGCAATGGTGGATCCGGTGCATCTCATGGGGGCTTGGCGGGCCAAGGAGGGGGTGTGTCCTATTCGTCACCAGCTTATGGAGATACTCTTTTTCCAGAGTCTATTGGAAGTGGTGGCAGTAGCCAAAGTAGTCAAAAGGTTTGCTTAGAATGAAACAGATATCATTCAAGTTAAAATTTATGTTTCCAATCTGCTTGCAAACTGCTTACACTCTCTTGTACTATGTATGCTGTTGCAGTTCTGTTCTATGAGCAGTGATGTCCTATCCAATGCGTTTCCTGAATTAAGTCCGTTCTAAACCTCTTAAATCTATCTCTAATACTTGATGTGTAAAATTAAGTTGGCCTGACGTTTCGATCCTAGCAGGATCTTCTTCAAAGGCTAAATGACAAGTAACAGTAACAGAAGGGACAAAAACATGCACAGAATACAGACAGGTTAATGAGCATGGTGAACACAAAGAGATAGATGTAAGGGGATTAGTAGACAAGGGATAGAGAGAAGAAAGAAAGAAACCAACAGGGGAAGAGGAGAGGTAGGAGATAAACAGTGGAGGGACAAAGAGAGGATTAAGGGAAGGGGGTAGGGAATAAACTGGAGAAGGACAAAGACAGAAATATGCGGAAAAAAAGGGTAGAAGAGAGCTATGAGAAGAGTAGTGATGGGGGGTGGGACAAAGGGTGAAGGAGGGGGGGGACAGAAGATAAATTAGTATATGAGCCGTGATGTCCTATCCAATGCCTTTACTGAATTAAGTTCGTGCTAAACCTCTTAAATCTATCTCTAATACCTTTAAACCTGAAAAGTATTTTGTGATACAGAAGCACTGAGGATCACATACATAGACTGGATTGATTTATTCTGTATATATATTATTGCTCAGATGGTAGAAGTTATTTTGTCTTTTATAAAAATATTTTCAAAAAGGTTAATTTCAACAGTCTCAAAGAGATTAGTCACTTGAGGAGCACATTCATAACTTGGAATTTGTGTTTCATGTTATATATGAATGTCAGCACTATGGCCATTAGTAACACCTTAATTGTGTTATAATCTTGTTATGGATATACTTTATAACTGATATTTTTCATTTCACAGAAACTAACAAACATTATTTCTTCTGAAAGTTCTTTTTGAGTTACATAGATTTTCCCAAACCTAAGGACCCATACCCATTAAACATGTCAAACTCTTTCTCCTGATTCCAGTGCTCTGGTGGTGGTGTCGTCCATCTGATAGCATCCCAGTATACCTTGCTTGATGGTGAGATTACAGCTGATGGTGATGACACCAGTGTAGCTATTGCAGGTGGTGGCAGCGGTGGGAGTATCTGGATAGAAGCAAACATCATCGCAGGTAACTCTTGAGTCAAAATGCATCCATTAATTAACTATTCTTGGGTCAGTTTGTTGATCAAATGGTATCACAGTTGCCATGGTTATCTTGATTATTTTACCAGCTTCATCATTAGGAATCATCCTCTTTGATAACCTGTCTGCATCCTGGTTGATGTTTTTTTTTTCAAGTCAAAATTGAAAAAAAAAATGACATTAATAATAATAACAATAGGCTGTTATTTTTACGACGCTTAAGCGACCACATATGTGGGAGAAGCCCTCAAGGGCTTATGGATTACAACTTGCACATTGGGTGCATGGCTTAGCATTTCATATTTCATTAGCATTTCATAATTACGGCAAAATCTTCTCTACTGCTTCTCGGTTACCTGATAAATAGAGAACTAAGTCTTAGACAGCAATCTTTAACACTGTAAAATTCCTTTCCTTTTTAAAATTTGTGTTGTTTTTGGTAGTTTTGTATTATAAACTCTGTATTAACATATCTTCTCTGTTAACCTAGTCCTCGACCAGGTTATTGAGTATGGTTCAAACTAAGAATTGAGAGATAGGAAACTAGTTAAAGTTTCTTAGAGAGTAAACATGAACAAGACTGGGAGACACATCCAGTGACCATAAAATTTCTCTATCATTTCAACATGGTTGTTGTGACAGATAGTATTGTATTAAATTCAACTAAATAACTCTCAAACGAACTGATGTCATACCAGCCTTTGTTGAATTTTACTTGATGTGCTTTGTGCTATAATTTTTCTTTGGCTATGTCATTCCTAATGTACCTCATTAATATAGGCTAAGTAATTAATAAATTATTAAAAGTTAATGAAAACACAATTAATGTCTCTGTTCTCTTTCTATACATAACTAGCATACAGATTATAGATTCGAGTCTTTGCTTTGGCAGTCAGAAGCTCATTTACATAAATGCAAATATATTAACACGATTAACACTGGATGTTTGTTCCTATGTTGATGGAGCCTACTCTTCTCACAGAGTAATGTTTGGATTTCTTTCCCACAGGCCGAGGACATCTTTCAGCAAATGGCGGTTTTGGAGGCTGCGTACCTGACTGCGATTGGTGTGACGAGTACCGAAGATGTCGACGATGTCGCAATTATAAGTGGTGGCAGGATTACAATTGCGTCGACAGCTGCGACCATTCAAGTAACCGAAAGCCAAACGGCTTCCGAGACCAATCAGTTGGTCGATACTGTAGTAGGGAGAGATCCAGCAGTGTCTATGTGAGTAAACTATATGTTTGTTGTTGCTAGGAAAGTGGTTAGCTTTGATCCAGTGGTCTGCATGGACAAATTCTTCTGTTTGTTTTTTTTAGGATACAGAGCATAAATAAAAAAGAATGCAAAGTTAATTTCATCTTGCCAGACTTGTTCATGTAAAGTTTACATGCTTGTTGGAAAATCACATTTTGTAGGAAATATGGTTGGTATGATTACTTGTCGCAATCAGCATGTACTTGAGTAAAGTATCATATCTTGTCGATTGCATAAAAGCTTAGGCTTGGACAACTGTTGTATCAGTGATTCAGTCATACTTACCTCTTCGTTAGGATAAAGATTAGGCTGAATCAAGCACTTATGTGAGTCCATCATCGTACTTACCTCTTTGTTAGGATAAAGGTTAGGCTCAGTCAATTGCATATGACTCCATCATCAAACTTACCTCAATCTTATGATAATGGTCAGGGCTTCTTTAAGAATTATTGTATGTGGGTCAGACATCTGTGTGTAACATATCCAGCACTGACATTTGTTTAATGTTTCAAAATTTCTGAGAAATGTTGGAACAAAAATCTGAAACAATGTTTAACTGTAAGTTTCATCAAATGTACCAGATATGAAACAAATGTTTGTGAGCTTTTTTTATCTTGTACTTCAGAGGGTTGGTGGAGGAGGAGCTGGTGGCAGAATCGCGTTGCATTCCAATCAACAGTATTCGTTCAGAGGCAGTCAGGTGGCATACGGTGGCATAGGATATCTGGAATACGGCGGTGCGGGAACGATCTACGTATCTGATGTCACCGCCAACGGTACTCAAAGGGAGCTTATTGTCAGCAACAGAAATGGTGAACCCATCAGAGAATTTATACCCACAAATGGCCTAGACAGTGGAAGAACTGTGGCATTGCTTGGATCAGAGGCCCAGTATCATTTTGAGAAAGTAACCATTCAGGAGAAATCTCATCTGTTGTTCAAACCAGCATCGGAAGGAACAAACATAAGCATCGGGATCATCGATGGTGACAGAAGTGGGATGCTCCATGTCACGGCTGGAACTCCTCTCGGAATCCAAGATTCTCACGGTCCATTTCAAACAGGGTTTAGATCGTATAGTGGTTCTGACTTGTCATTGCCAGATGGTGAGTAGACAGCTAACATCATCACCGAATTATTTCACACTTGTGAACATCCAAGTAGTAGTAGTAGTAAGTTGAGTCTCGTCTATCCAACATGCTCAGTGATTATAACCTCCGCCATGTATCACGATCTTGTGCAAGGTTTATTGCTTCCTCGAAATTGTTAATGTTAACGCTCTTAAATTGCGACTTTATTTTTCCAAGCAAGGTAGTCACAGGCCTTCCTACTGGTTTAGCAGTATGTCTCAATGCTTCTCTTAAAGCAACCTTTGCTGGAGCGTCCTCCTGGAGTCTTGCTACATGACCGAAAAATCTTCTATGTGCGACTATGGATGACCAAGGTGTTTGGTTGGTTTCATTGTAGAGCTCATCGTTTGATAACCAATCCTTTGAACATCGTTTGAACATGCATCCAAGCACAAAATTAATGATGGAAACTGCCAACATGAAACTATAGTCATTTCAGAAGTTCTGTTTACTGTTAAACCTAGCTTCCGTCTTATGTGCATCATTCTTTATCATGGTGTGGTACCTGTATTTGCCACCCTTGCCCGAATTCAACGGGTAACGGTATATATTTTGTCTTACGTGCTGAGATAACTTTTTCGCTATTGTGTTCCGGTTATTTTGTGTACTACTTGTTTCATTTGTTATTTTGTATTCCCTTTGCAGTGGTCTACCTGGACAAGCTCTATCATAACGATGTATTTATTGACAGTGTAATCAGTGGAGTCGAGGATCTGACAATTGGAAGCAACATCAACTTCATCGTAGGAGAACAGGTAAATAAATAAACAGTGGGTTGTATATAAAGCAAACTCTAACCAGTTAACACAAATAAACTTAAACTAAAAACAGTTATCATTTGTTTATTGCATTAACATCATAACACTTTTTTGGTAATTCTCAAGAAGTCTAGACTTTCAAACAGTTACTTTCTAAAGCAAATACTAACATGAAGCCTTTTTATTTTACCCCAGGCTCATCCCTGGTCAAATTAGAGATTGTCTCTGCATACCTGCATTGTTGTCTACTGGGTGAATATGTGGAGACGATAGATTAGCTTAGCTTCATGAATTTGCAACCCCCTTTCAGCATCCTACTAATTTTGATGTGGTACCTTCCATCAATTCAATGTCTAGCATCCTGACTTTTGTCAATGATTCTGTGTCATTTGATTTTGTTTAGGTCAGTGTCATGTTCTGTTTAGTGGTATTTGCATCTTCGAAGAATGTCATTCTAAAATATTTTTGTGTGGTTTTTTCTTTTCTTTTCTTTCATTTCTGCATAACAAGGGGAAAACTAAGGGTGCTGGTCAGTCCACGTTTGAACTGAATAATCTTGACATTCTAACAGACGGATATTTTCAGTCCATCTACTCGTCAGACCTGATACATAATCCACCCATCACCATGGTAACGATGCCATCACTCTCCCTAAAACTGAACGACTCCCTAAAGATGCATCCTGGTGGAACTATTGATGTAAGTTACAAATATATTAAGTTCAAAATTATCCTTACATGAACAAAATATCATTTTCTCTTTTATAATTAGATCGTTAAGGACTGTGTGATTGACAGATGATTGGTTGTATTTGCACCAAGAATACTTTGCATCAAAAGTTTTTTTTTAGGAAATTTATTTACATAAAATCCATTACTATAAATCTGGCTTGCTTTCGTCATTGTCTATTGTGCGTGAGAAATTGATATCATATTATTTTGTGATCAGTGACAGGTTCATTTGAAACTCTTTGTTTTGGTGAAAGGGTTTGGGTTTTTTTTCCTCAAAATTAATTACATCTATGAAACTTTTGTTTCATAAAGAGTCACTTTTACTATGTTAACATTCTCTTTCACTTTCTTAGATGTAATACTCTGTTTTGAAAACATCTTGTCTGTAATGAACTAGCTGTTGAATATTCATTGTTTTTGGTTTGCTATTGTAGCCCAATTGGTTAGAATTGTCTGCTGGTATTGAGATTGAAGTTGATACTTCCTCCTGAATATTCATTTTTTTTATCTTTTTTTTTATCTTTCAATTGGTCAAAAGTATTTACTGGTATGGAAATTAAAATTGCCACATCCTGGATATTCATAATTGTGTTGTTGTTATGTTGATATTTTTATTGTAGAACAATTGGTTGGAAGTGTCTGCTGGAAAGGAGATTGAAATTGACACTTTCTTCTGAATATTTGCATTTTTTTTATGTTTTTATATATTTTCTGATTGTAGACCAATTGGTTGGAAGTGTCTGCTGGAAAGGAGATTGAAATTGACACAGCTGCCTTCATCGATGCTTCAGGGAAAAGCCCCATACCAGCTGGAGGAATGTTAAGTGGTGTCAGTAGTCGATATGGTGAGAAATTAAGAACACAGTTATCCATGTTGTCAGCAGTAACACTTGAAATAACCATGCTAAGAATGTGCTTCTTTTTATCTTGATGATGTTGTAATTTACTTGGTTGGGTTAGAATTTTTTTTTTAGTTCATCCCAATCTACACTTAGAGACTGGGAAAGTTTTTGATTTTCAATTTCTTGCCTCAAAGTTTGATAGTTACAAAGAGAATAGATTACATTGGAGTACAAACATGGTTGTTTTTTAATTTTGCATGAAGAGAGAAATTGAAGGACACTTTCTTTCCCAGGAGTTATCAAGAGTTTACCTTCATCCTATATGTAATCAATCCTATTTGTCATAAATCCAAACAAAGATATGTTTTCTATTGAATTGTAGGTGCTTCTGGTGGCAGCTTGGGAGGAACTGGTGGTAGGGGGAAAGGACAATCCATCCCTGCTCCTCCCAGAGGATCAATATTTACACCGGAGAGGTTTGGCAGCCCTGGTGGTAGAGACGATGATGACCATTCCCTTCCTGTTGGTAAAGGTGGTGGCATCGTAGCCATGTCAGCGCCAGCTATCGAAATAAACGGTGCTCTCCTGGTCGACGGTACTTCTCCTTCACATGCTTCAATTGGTGGCGGTAGTGGGGGATCAATTCTGTTATCTGCAGATGTATTTAGAGGCCATGGAAAGCTCTCGGCCAATGGCGGAGCAGCATCTACGCAACAAACAAGCTATCCTGGTGGTGGCGGTGGGGCTGGTCGCGTAGCCCTTCATTACGGTCAGAAGACCTTTGCAGGGGAAGTTTCTTGTCATGGTGGGAACAGTTTGTATGAGGCAGGAGGTCCTGGTACCGTGGTATGGCATGACACTGGCAACGACACTGTAACTCTGTCAGTAGATAACAATAATGCCAAAAATCCCACTGTCGACACCATTGTGAATTACTTGCCTGGAATTCCTGGTAGTCAGTCTAGTGGTGTGGCTTGGATCTTACCAGAGGTAGATGGTCGAGAATTTCAGTTTGAAGTTCTTTCTCTGAGTGGGGGCAGTCATCTGGCTGTGGTTCTTGAGAGCGATTCAGACTCGGCCACTTTGGACGTCAAACACAGCAGAGGAGATCAAACTGGGACATTTCATGTTGGTCCTCATCAGGTACAAGTTCTGTAATTAGTATCTTAATGAATATACCTAATTCAGTCACAATTTAAATAATACTTTGATAGTGAATCTATCAGGTTCTTCCAATCATTCAAAGATTTTTTTTTTTTTGATGACATATATATATATATAGAAAAATGTCAAGTTGTAAGTCTAGAACAAATTTAAAGCTTAGTCTAAAACCGAAATCGTGAAGAGAGTGTCTACCAACCTGTTGTAAGATTCCAACATTTGGTCTTGTAATTTTTTTCAGTTTAATGACTTTAGCATTTATCTATTAGGGAACAATAATCTTTCCCCTCTTTGATATAAACAAATGACTCATTTTACAATGGGAAATATCTATACCCATATTACAGTTCATAAGTTGTTATGATTGATTTTTGCTTCATATTTAAGTTTTTTTTCACATCTCTCTTGAGTGAATCTTTTTGGATCAGATTGAGTTTTTCTTCTTTTGGTCATTTTTAGGATTTGGAAATTGATCTACCCCCGAAAAGTCCTCGTCTTGCCTGGAGCATTCACCTCTACCCCAGGGCATTGCTTACCCTTCCCCCAAACATAGAAGTCTACGATATGACCCTTGAACTCGACAGCAAGGTGGAAGGAATGAGAAACTTAACAATCGGGACAGGTGGAGTGGTGTACTTGAGGTGAGCAACTGACACTTGTTTTTTTCTTCTTATTTCTTGATTGAAATTATGAGCTTTCTCATCTTCAATTAAGAATTTCAGTTGATAGGAACATATGAACTCTTTTTAGGCTATAATTCCCATTTTCTTTGTTTGTTTTCCTTCTTTTCTTTGTCAATTTCAAAATCGCATTCAAAATTATGGACATTCTTCTATTATTTGTATATCATTCTTCAGACCTTATTCAAATCTCACGGAAGAACTTGTCGACACAATTTCATTTGATAACATAAACATCCGTGGCGGAGGGAGACTGGTGATAGAGGGCGACAGGCAAGGATTGAATTTAGTCGGCTCAACAATCCATCTAGAGAGTGGTGGCATCCTTGAAGCAGATCATGTGACCATAACGGCCAATGACATCATCATTGCAGAATCAGCCATATTGGATCTCACAGCCCAGGTACTTATAAAGGCAGCTCTGGGTTCAGTATGTCTCAGGAGAGCGAAAAGACATATCACAAAAACTGTGTCTCATGACAGCTAAACGTCATATCACAAAAAAAATATGTCTTAGGACAGAGAAAGGTCATATAAAAAAAAATACCATATTTCATGTTCTCTCTTAATTATCTTTTGCTTCAATGTTTAATATTTCAATCAAATATAGCAATCTATCAAGACCAAAGATAAACTTTAACATAAATATTGACAGATACATATTAGAAAATATAAATAAATTGCGGGGGGGTGGGGGGAAGGCAGATTTGATCATACAGTAGATAGATAATGTGAGACAGCTTGAAGAAGGATACTTGTGTCACAAAAGATATTAAATACCTCACTATAGTCTGTTTCTACTTAAAGCATACATTGACCTTACTGTAGATAATATAGCAGTTCTACAATGGATGTACTAAGGCCTAGCCTACATTGTAGAAGCAATGCTAAGCAGCAGTTTTGCTGTTATATGAATTGGCTAATTACTCATCTTTTTCAGCATTTTGTTGCTTGGAAGAAATGACTTCATAATACATTTGCACATTACAGGGGGTAACTAGGGTGAAAATTGTAGTTTGTGTGAGTGACATTTACAGTAAGCATTTGGCAAACCATACATGATTGTACCACATTCATGGTACTATAAGGCCATTTACATTGCAAAGTAGTCATTGTTTTTCTGTGTATTGAACCTTGCAGACCTACAGTATAAGACAAACACTGTAGCTACTACTATGCCAACAGCAAAACAACCACACTTGACACCAAGAAATGGAAATGAGCTTCAGATTTATATAAACTCTTTCATATTTTGGTCTCGCAGGCGAATCCTGATGTCACGACAGAAGGCCAGAGTACCTCCTGCTCAGGAGCTGGTCATGGTGGCCTAGGAGGGACCTGTGGTAGCAACAATGCAGGAGTTTTCTACGGAAGCCTTAGATATCCTCGTCATTTTGGAAGCAGTGCAAGTGGCGGACAAGCCAGGGGAGGCGGGAGATTGGAATTGGCCGTTCATGATTCCTTAGTCGTTAATGGTAAGAGGTTGTGTCATCTGCAGGGTTAAACTTGCACTTAGGCATCGTGTCAAAAGTAGGATACTTTAGGAGGGGGTTGCAGCTTCCTGCAGCCAGGCTGTGTGGGATGCATTCTTTTGTGCCATGCAGTTTCCAAACAATGGGCATGCATAGTTCCACACAATAGGCACTGTTGGTCTTGTCCAAGTAATCTCTTTTGTTTGATATTGTTTGATTCAGCCTGCTTCAGGGTATCTTGCAGCTGCTGCATCTTCCCTCTTTGATGGGGTGTCAAATATTTCACACAAAAGGCACTGCTGGTCTGTCCAAGTAATCTCTTTTGTTTGATATTGCTGCAGGGTATCTTGCAGCTGCTGCATCTTCCCTCTTTGATGGGGTGTCAAATATAGTTTCACACAAAAGGCACTGCTGGTCTTGTCCAAGTAATCCATTTTGTGTGATATATATTGATTGAGCCTTGCTGGAGGGTATTTCTGCTACATCTTTTTCTTGTTAACACTGTGCCTTAGAGGAAGACTCAAATGCACAACATTCATTTTTGATATGTTGTGGACACTAGAAACTACTGATGGCTGCCCAGGTTGTATTTTTATGCCTAATTTAATTTTTTTGAAATGACCCTATCAGCATCATAGTCTCATCAATCAAAATGGCTGGACTTCTAAGTCTAGCAATGTAATCAGAATCAATGTTAGCAACACAGAATATAAATATCATAAGCCCTATTATGGCCTCAAAGTACATTTTAATTTACAATGCAGTGCAACCTTTGTTAAGAACAAGCAGTGTTGGTGTCATTTATCCTTAGGTGTTCTGCCGTTTGTGTTTTAACTTCAAATAATTTTGTCAGTTGAGTATTATTAGTCTAGTTTAACATATAAAGATAAACTGACATAAATGTTTTGATGTCCTGGACCGAGAAGCTGAGCTGGAGTCATCAATATTGCCATAATGGAGCAGATTTTAAAAATGACCCCCCTCACCGCCCCCTTTTCTTTTGTTGTGCACTGTGACTTGTCAGTGCCTAAAAATCTGGACCGGTTACTCAACACCTAGCTTGACTGCAGTCAGAAGTTGTTTCAACATAGAATGTTACATTCTTCATGGCCAATTCACTCAATCTGAATTAAAATTTACTTGACCAACCATTTATGATCTTACCTACATCTCTAGATCTGTTAACATCTCTTTATTCTGTCCTTTGTGTTCTGTGAATGGAGGAAGTTTGAGGACCTAGTAGATCGACTATTGTGTATTTTGGTGAGAAGGATCCAGTTACATAGCAAAATGCTCGAACAGATATCTGCAATCTTAAATGAGAGTTTCTGTTTGTATATTTCATATCTAATTAATGATGTATGGTCATATACATTCGTCGCAAAGCTGATTTGTCCAATTTGTTGTTAAAATGTCCATAAAGCGTTTGTTTGCACGGCAGTACAATGAAACAGCAATACTTTATTTACTTGATTTACAATAGGCAAAATTTTGTGTGACGGTGACCATGGTTACAATAACAATGGAGGAGCGAGCGGTGGCAGCATTCTCATTAATACGACCAGCTTCGCAGGATTGGGTTGTATACAAGCAAATGGTGGTCAAGGTGAGTAGTTAAGATCTTACCAAATTTCACTTTCAGAGAATCTGATGAAAAGTAATATATGCATAGTCACTGAATGCTGTTTTACAATGAAATCTTTTGTACTATTTCCATGTATGCTGTCAAAGTTCTGATATTTTGAAATGATTTCACATATTCTTGTTTCCAAGGTGTGGGCAGCAATGGAGGTGGTGGTAGTGGCGGCCGGATTGCGGTATTCTACCAGGAAGATGCATTCACTGGTACGTTAGTTACCTTCGGAGGAGAGGGCGCCAGTCAAAACCCTGGTGCGGCAGGGACTGTGTACTTGGAGTCAAAGGTCATTTCACCTCAACACAGAGAGCTAATAGTAGACAATAATGGTCAGGAGATAGATGATGTAAGTAATTCATCTTTTATCTGTCATCACCATGGTTACTATGTTAAACATGGTGTAGCTGTTAGAGTGTTCGGTTTCAAAAATCCACAAGAACCATATTCTCTTTACATATTAAAATTGCTGCTCATTGCAAAATTCTCCCTTTAATACCACTGCCATAACAGTTTACCTGCCTCAGGCATTTCAATAGGCTCACGCAGTAGATCGGAGGAAATTTAAGCTGAGGAAGCAACTTTCCCATGCTCGTTCCCTTTGCTAGGCTTGGCGAATTGATTACGTAACACACAGGCTAATGTTCCAGACTACTAACCTTGAAAGGTGCAGAAGTGGCCAGTGGCACTTTACATGGCGGATATTCGAATGTGTGTAGTAATGTTCAGCAATCGTCCATGGAATTGGTATTTCTATTATGTGAATTGGAAGATTGGTTACATTTCTGCTTTGCAATGGTTTTGAAACAACATTGTACACCTTGACTGCAGTGACGATGGGTGGGTTGCCTTCATCCGCATCAGTTTCTGGGAATTGTTGTTAGAACTGTAAATTAATCAACAACAGAAAACTGGTTGGGAATTTAAAACAGTGACCTGAGTATGTACACTATACTCTCACCATCCTGAGGTCCTTGGATGAAATTCCATTCAAATCAAACATTTCTTTGTTTATATTGAATTTTTTATATAATTTCCCTAGCTGCCCTGCAGTTACAGGTTGCTGATTAATTTTAATATCAACAGTAAATTATTTTAGGCCTCAAGTAGACATGGTAGCCCTAGGAAAGTGAAAAGGTGATAAAATTAAGCTTTTGTGTTTTAACTTAGTCTTGGAATTAGTTGTTAAATGTACTTTAAAACCAAACCTCCAAAATGTCCAAATTAAGGACAATATTTTATCGAATGGTATCTTCTTTCTTTGTTTTTATCTAAGTTTTGATTTAATTTACACCTACTTTCAGGTTTCAATTTCAAGTTTCACGGATCCAACTGATGGTGAAGCCCGAACCTGGATTCCGTACGAGGAAGGATTCGAGTTTGAAGTTGTCCACCTTCAAGGAAACGCTCATCTGGCCTTCCAAACGGCAGAGAGATCTGATATAACACAGTCAATCATTATTCAACACTTGTCTGGTCCGATACCAGAGAAAGGCGCCCTCTACGGTCGAATGCATGTCGGTCCCGGGCAATACGTTGACATAAGAAACTCCCATTACTTCTTCCCCGCTCACATCCAGACCTACCCATCTTCGGTCCTCATTCTCCCAAAACGTTTGCAGTTCCATGAATTGCAAACTTCCTTCAACGGTGCAGTCGGTGGTCTGAGGGAACTGATCTTGTCGGGTGGGACGCTGAATCTCCAACAAGGTGCGACATCTCTGTCGATGACCGGGGGAAGCCTGTTTTACGTGGACTCGCTGAAGGTGAAGAGTGATTCTCTCATCTTGGCAGGAGATGGTTCCGATTGGTTCTCACTAAAG
This sequence comes from Apostichopus parvimensis, assembly GCA_000934455.1. Lineage (NCBI taxonomy): Eukaryota > Metazoa > Echinodermata > Holothuroidea > Aspidochirotida > Stichopodidae > Apostichopus > Apostichopus parvimensis. Next base: position 41,043 of record KN889905.1, read on the forward strand.
ACGAACGATTTGGAGGTTACCTCTGGGTCGGTCATACAAGGCAGTAGACTCTTAGTGGAAACGGATATTCTCCACATAGAGGCCACCGCAGAACTGAGCGTTAGTGGTGGTGGATTTAGTGACAATGGCAGAGGTAAATACAACCGACTTAATCGTATAAACTTCATCAGCTGACATAAATAGTAAAATAATTGTTAACTAGGGTCATTTCAAGCTCTGTAGGGTTGTGGCTATCCCAGACCTGTCTACGACATAATAAAATAGTAAAATAATTGTAAACTAGGGTCATTCAGGGTCATTTTAAGCTCTGTAGGGTTGTGGCTATCCCAGACCTGTCTACGGCTGTAAAGACAGGTGTATATGATGCCTGGGAATTTCCAGAAAAGAAAATAAGCTTGTATGCTCATAACCTGTACATTTTGTGAAACATGTTATTTTGGAATAAAAGTGATTGATTTTAAGATACTTGAAGGTAAGACTATTTTAGTTTGATTAATCGGTATCATTTTTTGTTTTACACGGTAGATTTGGAGAACCCAATGGTGAGAGAGCTCATAGAAACTATGCATCTCGTTGTTTTAAAACTGTGAGAGTTTGCAGTACAATACTCTATTCTTCCTTTTTCCATCTACTTCCTCAACTCAAGCTTTAAGAGTTTGCATTGTCTTATGCCAAGTTTTGAGATATTTGCATAGTTATTCTTCTGTAGAACTAACATTGCCTGCCAACAGTACCCTAGCAACGGTTCCTGTGTGTTTTGTGTTGTGTCACCCGGGACAACTTAACAAACTTATAGAAAACTTAATTGACAACACTAACGCAATAGGTCCGTCTAAACGGTTAACTTAATGTATTGTGATTTATAATCAAGAAAGTGTTCTCCAAGAAACCTTGGTAGATGTTACATAACACATACCATACCATTCAAATTAAGGTATGCATAAATTAACATATAGCTAACTACTGTATATTGTAAACAGATTATTTGGTGGCGCTAAGTAACTATCCAACATTTTGCACATTCTCAGTTTGATTGAGAACATGAAGCTATGCTTTAATTTACATGATATGTCTTTTCTTGTCTTGTCTTCTTACAGGCAAGACAGTGTACTCATCAGGTGGACACCATGTCGGTCAGGGTGGTTTAGGACAACATGTCTCAGCTCAGCTGTTACAAGAGACATACGGCGACATTGTCTCACCTGTGACGTTTGGAGAAGCAGGAGGGTGCAGACGACTGAACGATCAAACCACAGCGACGGTTTGTCCATATGGAGATGCACCTGCTGGAGGTGGTTCTCTACAAATCATCACTCGTACCCTGGAGAACAGTGGAGTGATCAGTGCAAGGTATGAAAATGAAATTCGGCAGGACACAAACATCTATCAAATTATATGTAATGATAGCTTTCAGTGTCCAAACTAATTTTAAGCTCTCTAAGGGTTGCGTTGAGACTGCTGTTGTGTAGGCTAGGTGTCCATTAAGCCAAGCTTTATTTGCCTTTAAAAACATTGGGCATCTTGTCAACACGTCTTGGAGAAAATAACAAGCTAATGCCACCTCTTTTGGATTAGAAGAGAATGCTATGTACTAGAAAGTTGAGTTCAATTTTTGAGAATTTTTTTTTGGGGGAGGGGGGGAAATGGGTATGATGTGCAAGCAGCTTCTCAAAGTTTTTGATAGATTTTGGCAACTATAGAGGAAACGAAAAAATGGAGATGGGAGGGACGATTATTGCAGGTAAGGATATGAAGGTTCAGAACGCTGTGACAGCAGACTGACTAAATCTATACCATATGATGAGGTTATTCGTTTATAAATTTCATTGATCCACGTAGTGTCGGCGCCGGTCACATTAATAACCCAAAAGCAAGAAAGGTTGTTCTTGATTTAATGCAAGTGTTGAATGTTGTTGATGTATGGAGATGTAATAATGAAGATGTGAGGCGTTACACTTGGAAACAACCCACTCCTTTAAAAATGGAAATCTTACTTGTGTTTTTATACCCTCAGAGGTGAGTCATCAGATTCGTCATTGAATATTCATGCCAGTGCAGGCGGTGGAGCAGGAGGAAGTATTTGGATCGAAGCTGACCAGTTTACCACAACAGGTAATATGCTAAACAAAGATGAATTGCATCAACCTTTTAAAAAATTGTTCTAGTTTTAAGACTAGATCAATTTATGGACAGCTAGCTGCTTAAAGATTACAGTTTAGTTGCTTTCTTAAACTATTCAGAATAAGCCAATGTACATGAAATGTTTGCTGCACTCAATATCTTCTTCCACTAGGCACACATAAGCTCAGATCACAGTATATAGTATATTAAACTTACCATGAAATTGATGCTAGATAGTTTAATAGTTTAATAATATAATATCTCATGTTCCTGTCCTTCCCTTGTCACCTCCTTAACTAATTACTTTCCATTGTTACACCCCTCAGAGTGTATCTCTACAGCCCTTAATCCCATTGTTACACCCCTCAGAGTTTATCTCTACAGCCCTTAATCTTCTCATCACTCTTTCCTTTCATCTTACCTCTCCTATGTTGTGTCTATTTTTGCTCTCTATTACTCTTTTCATTGGTTATTTGTCTAATTTAAATGTCTGTCCATCTCTGTCTCTGAATGCTTTATCAGTTTGTTTGTTTTATTTGTTGTTGTGTTTTGCTTCAGTTATCCTCTAAAGAAGATCCTGCTAGGATCGAAACTTCCGACCTTCTAACTTATTCATATTTATGGAAACAGACTTTTTGTTTGTTAACAGTGTTTCTCCCTTCAAATGATACGTCTCATGTTGTCAGCATGATACATGGTAGATGTTATAAACAAGAGTAGCTATGGTAAAGAAACATGTGCTGCATATTATTGCACATCCTATCACATATTTGATAACACTAGGCCTTTCAAAATGTCATAATGATGTCTATACCTTCGACGTGACAACCATGGCTTCTATGTGAATTGCAATACTATATATTCTTTATCATTGGTCAACCATTGATTGTAGAATTCTGTCTCTTATTTAATTACATCTATTAGGTATCATCTCAGCATCTGGAGGAGATGGCAGACCTGATGCAGGAGGCGGATCAGGAGGTCTTATTTCCGTCTCATATAGAGATGCTTTTATCAGAGATAATCCGGTAGCTTATGGTGGATTGGGTGTCCAACATGGAGCTTCTGGTGTCGTTTACCTTCAGAAGTTGACTAGTGGCGACGTCCATTCCAAGGTCAGTGGGATTAACAGAATAATTGATAAAGAATGTAATGTTCTCTGCGCCTAAGTTTTACTGTTTTATGTCCTATTAATGTCTTAATATTCTTCAGTTGATCCAGACGTTTCGCTAGTACGTAGTTTTCTAACTAGGTCTCCAAAAGCTGAGCTCAGTGTGTCACAAAATGAACTTTTGGAAGACACTCAAAGCTGTGAATAAAAAAATAAAATGAAAAACAATCTCAATCATTTTTCCTTGCAAGGAAGCTCGACTCCTATCAAAGGTCTTTGAAAAGTTGGTAAACTGTTTATGGAAATTGCTGGATTAATGGCAGGATATTTGCTGATATCTATAAAATGTATCAAAGAATTTAACCTCAAATTGTTTTCCCCCTCATTTCCTTCATTAGATGTAACCATAAGATCAATTAGTAATATCCTCATTTATTTCATAGGTTAATGTTAAGAAGCTTAGTAATCTACAAAAAATATAGTTTGGTATACCTGTTTCATATTAAGACTCTTTCCTGTGTGGTATCAAAAACCATTTTTTTTTATTTATTTTTTTTATGAAGTAGAAGTTTTCATGAATTTGCATTTTCTTGTTCTATTATTCCTTAGCTGATAGTTGATAATGGTGGTCAGAACACTCCAAGGGAAACACAACTTCAAGTTAAATCAAAAATGCTAAGCCTGGAGCATCTGCAGGTGACCAATGGTGGTAGATTTGTACCTCTTAAAGCCTTCAGTGGACCTACAAACCTCTGTGTGTACACTGGAGAAATGATCGGGGATGTATCTAGTAGCATAACTGTCAGTCGTGGAACTCTCTTTCATCTTTCTGCTTGCGGTTGCCCGTCTTGTCAATATGGTCAAAAACCCTCCATAGACATTGACACCAATATTAAAGTGGAACAAGATGGCCTCCTGAGAGTTCCAGAGGAAGTATCAGTTGGTTACGGAGTCACAATTGATATCTGTGGTACCCTTGACGGCTTACAGAATGGCCACATGTCACTCTATCGTGGAGCTAAGTTCAGGGCAAGTTATCCTGCGAATTCAGGCTCCTACAACTCTACTGTATCGTCCCTCATCATCAAAGATGTCGACATTTTTAAGGACAGCTACTTCGGAGGAAGCTTATCCTGCCCATCTACGAAGACGCTCACTCTGTTCTCTGAGATATTTAGTATCAACTATGGAGGTATTTTCGACCAGAATAGTTTCACCGTCGATAATTCAACGAACGTAGAGAGGTATCAGGAAGGTGTATTTAACAGTACTCAGTGTCCACTAAGTGGAGAGCTTGTCTTGATTGCAAACGAAGAATGTACTTTACCTATTGGAGATTACATATATAGTAGCGTCATCATCGAAGGAGGAGCAACTCTGATCCTGGAAGGCTCATGGGACGGTAATGGAACCACATCGATAACGACGGAAGATCTGGTCGTCGGAGCAGGTGGGTTGATCACTGCAGTAGGAGGTGGGTTAGCTGAGACAGGAGAACTCCAATGTGGGCATGACAGCTCATCATTGGGTGCGCTTTATGAACCACGGTTTTATGGATCGGGAGGGACTTTGGTATCT
>KN889907.1:20789-36343 GCA_000934455.1 Apostichopus parvimensis
AGCGACACACTTGGCTTTGGGCTCTTCAAGTAGCCATCGCAATTATAAGCCTGATGCAAGCGATACTTCTTCTCTGTCTTCAGTATAAGGTAAGCTGTGTCATGTTTCATTTTGTAGTTCTCTCCATTACTTTCACTCAAACTATTTGCAGGTAGCACTGGCAGTGTAAATGTCTCGTCATCACCATTACACATGCAAGACTAATATTACTGTATGTGATCGTTGCAATCATCAGAACAATTATTTAAAATGTAAATGTTTGAGAAATTTAAATCTGTCAGTTGCTTTTTCAAAACACTAGTCTAGCTCCTACCAAATTCAGTAGCAGAGTTTAATGTAAATCTAGTCTACTTTGCCTGTATGAATCACGGTTGAAGCCAGTATTACCCGAGAGATAAACCGTCACACAGGCGCGGCGGAACGGGAAAATTATTGGGGGGGGGGGCTAATGTGTGGAGACTATCTAAGCGGAGCGCCACCATCGGTTGGCGCGGAGCGTACAAGAAAATTTGGGGGTTTTCAAACCCCCAGATGGCCGGAAACGGCACTTCCCGAGTGTTTTATGCTGCGAATACCTAGCCCTAAAATATGGGTCTCAAGCCTGCAATTTCTCAGATTGCACGTAAAAATCTGTAAAAACATTGTAATTTGTATATTCGATGGTGTTTTAAGAGAGTAGCTATTACTCGTAGTGTACTCGCAAAGACGTTTTTGAGTGTAGTAAATTACTACTTGCAATTAAATGCAATAATTAAATAAATGTCATAAGAAAAATCAGAAAGCACTTCTTAGTGTCAACAAATGGGTAATTCCAAAACCATGTGCAGTTGCCAACAAATTTCTATGAACCAAGCACTGTCACGAATGCATGTACCCTATACAGTACAGGTGAAATGCTAATATTGTGCTTTTGTTTGTTTAATCATTGATTGCGTTTAAACATAGAGCCATGTTCCACGCCTTGCGTGTACTCTCAGTGTAAACGCAAATTTGATAAGTGTAGCGTTTAGCTTATTACACTCTTATTTAAAACACTAATATTCGCAGATGCACGTTCGGAGCCTTGGTAAATATTGGGGGGGGGGGGCTTATCGTGCATTTGCCCCCTCAACTTTTTCATTGGGGGGGCTCAGCCCCCCCAAGCCCCCCCCGGTTCCGCCGCCACTGCCGTCACAGCTGATTGAAAGTCTTTTGGGTAAAGCAGGTTTGTGATATTGTCTGAAAATTTGAACGAAACTCAAACAGAGCTTCGATCTGAAATACCACATTACCCTTAATACTTCATTCACAGGCACGTCCTGCATTGATCTGATTTTAGATTTTGCTATGCACTGCACGACTGGCCATTAAGTGCCCAAGGCATCTATGTCTGGTGAATAATAATGTTCTTCATCACGGGCGTGCATGTAGTTTACTTTACCAATAATATTATAGTAGAAGAGATTGTGAAAAGCTGAATTTTGCGAACCACTGCCCACACATCTGAAAACGAATAAATCCTTCTAATGGAACGTTGCCTTTATTGTCAAGTGTATTGGATAGCATTGTTTCCTTCAACTAGAGGGTTTTTATGTAGTTAAAGGGCTGGATGTTCCAAACTTCAGTTTTTGTTTTGCAATTCCGAGCAAACGGCAAGGCCAATTCTTCTTACTGTCTTGTCTATGACAATGCAGATGTTTTAAAAATGCACAAACGTTTCAAGTTCACATGAAAATGTAGTTCTTTGCAAGATTAACTACTTTGTGGATGCATTTCATGTAGGAAAAGCTAATATAGTTTCTATGGACATCTGCAGTAACATTAAAAGGAAGTTTATTTTGTGTGCATGTAAGACCTGCATGTGAAGACTGCATGCAATATAAGCCTAAAGGTTTCCTCTGGCATTATCCAAGTTATTCCATATTTTTTGGGTAAAATAAATAGGGTGCCCGCCGCCCGAATTTAGCTGTGCATCATCTGTGTAATCTGACCGAAATGGTTCTAGTAATTGAATTTGATAGACTGGCTATCAAAGTACACCTTATTGGTAACGTGGTACAAAGGATGAACTACCCACAACTGTTTGTTAACCCCAAGAGTTCTGTTTAAACTCGAGAACGAGAGAAGTGTTGAACCCCTGTCCCAACCCTCTTGGGAAATAATCTTTAGTGTATATATGAATCAAACCCTAGCATTTGGACTCAAACGGTAAACTATAATTGAGGCAGTCAGTGTTAAATTTGTAATATAAATGCTGTTTGGAGTTGACCCAGCATTGGCAGGACATAATTTGACACAATAGTAATAGCTTATTATTCTTCTATATATACAGAACCAGATGATCAAGTTGAATGTGCTCATTCACCCTGATTAAGAATTGTATCACATTCAACAGGGAAATCATTTACAAACTAGAAAAACCTTGATTGCCAAGCTAATACAGATTATAGACTGTATAACTTCTAGAGGTTTTGAAAACTTGTCGTAAATATCTTAGGATGACAAAATTGTCTGCAAAAGCAGTATTATTCTTTGGACTTATACTATACTCTCATTACTAGTTTGTGTACACTAATATCAACTTATATACACTTAGTACTCTTAGACCTGGATTTACAGAAAACTGTGGCAAATGTGGGAAGGGATCATTATACCCCCCCTTCCCTTCCCCGGCCGTGTAATGATACCTGGGAGTGTATATATGCAAGTGTTCAGTTAATTTTGTATCATGTTCTATAAAATGTTCAATACATTATGGATCATGTTAAGAAATGTACTACATGTATGCATGTTCATCATCCCAATAGCAAGTAAGTAGGGATGCACTATAGTGGAGATAAATAGGGTGCCAACATTGTCAAGCAGTATTACAAAGCATACAATTTAATTTTTATTTAAATTAAAATTTTAATTAATTTTAATTTTAATTTTAATCTCAACGAAACATTCCGTAAATTAAATAGGAAGGAAGTGAATGGATGAGTTTAGCTTGACTTCTACTTTGAACATGAAACATGATCATGTTGGTGAGTTTTATACGGTGCCTCTAGTACAAGATGGCTTCAAGGGGAAAAAAACTAGTTGTGATCTGTCTAAGAGAAATTAGAATCACAGTTTTTAGGAGTTATATGTACCTCTCAATATATCTGGCATGTCAATAAAAGTGGCTGGACAGCGTAGTCTAACATCATGACACTGGTGCTGGGGAAGTTTGCATTGCCTGCCATGTACACTGGCCCCGAAATTCCTTAAAGTTCATGAAAGCTATAAATATCACATTTCCATAGATCTTCATTGTAATAAAAGTCGTCAAAAGTTTGAATTTACTACTTCCTTGATGAAGATCACTCCGATGGCAAATTAAAAAAAAAAAGGAAAAGGAGTTTAAAACCTGATCGACCTTGCGAGAGGTGCTACAGGGGATAAAACTATTGTTTTGATAGATTAGACACTTTTTTTTATATTTCTTGGGAAAGTTGTCTATTGTTCAGTCAGGGAGTTGCTGAGAAGTGAAGTATTTTGCAATAACATTGTATAGAAGCCATTAATAAACACGAGGTCGGAACTAAAGAGCCAATTAGGTAGGGATCTCTAAAGGGGAGGAATTTCTAAGTAAAGTGGCAAGTTCAGGTGGAGAGTAGAATCATGTCAATATAACAGGTTGTACATCTTACTGCACTGATATGTATCAAGAGTTGAAAAGGTCGACATGCAGTGGTTAGAAGAAATGTGGAAGTCATTTCTGATAATTTTACAAAGACTTCTTTCTCTCTTTTCTTACAGGGAAATCTTCTGAACCAAATACTGAGTGTTTTTCTCATCATTGAATTTATCAACTCCGTACCTTTTATTTTCACTGTAAGTAATTTTCGTTGTCTCTCAATTCCAGTACGTTTGTCTCATTCTCGACAAGAATCCTGTCACAGGGCAGGAGCAGAACTTTCTATTGTCCACAGCCCTCTGACCTAAGTTGTGTAAAATTTTGGTTATGTAATGGTCAAGGGAGATCCTATTGTTTGAGGAATGCAGGTGCAGTTGCAGGAATGCAGGTGATCATTCCATACGAGTTTTAATTAAAGCAGAGGGAAAAAAGGGCATTTGAGAATGTCAGTGTGAACTAAGAGTTCAGAGTCCACACGCCAAAGGAGAAAATCTTCTGTCCAGTTAGTCAGGAACAGGATTTTAACATATTTTTATTAAACCAGGTAGTCCCGAAAATAGTGGCTGAGGTGCTCCACAAACAAAATTAAAAAAAGTTAATGTAGTAACTAAACTGTCTAGATGTAGTTCATATCTGAACTAAATATGGTAATGTCAGGTAAATAACATGCATAAGTAAACTACAACTTAATATTGAGTTTGGTATTCTGCAAGTACGTGAATAAATTGCATTTTATGACACTAAAAATTTCTAGAAAGTTTTTCAAATTAAAAGTACTTTCCCTTGGGACTACTTGGGACTATAGATTGTTCCCAGCCAAAGTGGAGTTTTAAAAGAGACAATTAAATATCTCAGAGTGGTGTCGAAACTTCTTGTGAAGGGGCAGAAGAGTACCGGTTGAAATGTTCATTTGAAAGTGTGCCCTTTAATACCACTGGCATAACAGTTATACCTGTCTCGGGCACTTTAATAGGCTCTCATGGTAGATTGCAGTAAAGTTGAGCTGTGCAAGTGACTTTTCCACGCTTGTTTCCTTTGCTAGGCTTGGCCAATTGATTATGTATTAAACACACTTGCTACCATTTCAGATTAATAACCATGAAATGTGTAGAAGTTGGCATTGGGGAAAAACGAACGGCATTCTTACTAAAGGGCAGATTTTCAAATGTAACATAATTGATCATTATCTGATTTTCTAGCATAATTGTGGGTAATATTCATGACCTTTGAACCTATAGCTCATTTTGTTAACAATTCTGCAAACAAATGTAAACATTTAATTCTTTCAGCTGTTGTGTCATTCATTTGTTGATAATTGTAAAATTCTTTCCTCCCATTTCATTTTCCAGATATTTTCCAAACCGCTTCGAAACTTATTCATTCCAGTATTTCTCAACTGCTGGCTGGCTAAGAATTTGTTACAAAATCTCTTTGTAAGTATCAACATTTTACAGTGTAAAATGAATGTATTATATCGGCCAACTGTTTATTGTTTGTATATATAGGCCTAACCTGTTGCAACAAGTCTGATATTTAGCACACAAAATGTACAGACTCTGTTTATTGCTTCTTCAGAGAACTCTGCCTACAGCTTCTTTACTACCCTAATTCTTGCATTTTATCCCAGAATACGAAGAGAATGAATGAACTAAAACTGAAAAAAAAATACCCTATTGATTATCTGTATTTTGTCAACCGACCGATGATTGCCTTGAGGAACCGAACATAACATGCCATATAAACTATCTTATGTGGACATAAATGAGGCACCTGGCAACTTCCTTTGCCACTGGGGTTTAAGCAAGACCATCTGGTCAATGAACCACAAACTGATGTATCTGCAGTAATATATTCTGTCGTTTGAGTTTAAACTGTCTGCCTCAAGTCTGCAGTGTATAATAACTCTCTGTGTACAAACTGCACAAGTTTTATTTCCGTTTAAATTAAGTGGTGTTGACTGACTCAGTAAAAGATGTAAAAGCAGTTTTATGAATATGAAGGAGAGGACCAGTGAGGGATGGGGGGGAGTGGAAGAGAGGGGGTGATTGTTGATGATAATTTATCAGGATATATACATCACAAGGATATCTCCAGCGTAAAATAACAAGGTTTAAATTTTAGATTTCAAGTGACACATTTGATGTGGAATTTGGGGGACTATTAATGTTTGACGATAAATGAACCAAAACATGGAGAGACTTTAAAGAAATATTGAATGTACCTTTAGAGTAGGGGTTGTAAGCTCTGCATTGTAGGTCCAAGATATTTATATTCCATTGTTTTAGAATAGTGGTTGGAAGTTCATTAGTCTCCAAACTTTACTGCACATGAAATGCAATCTAAGGCATACCAAAACAATGCAATCTTTTGTAACAATTGCTGTTTAGAAAGAACAAAAGGATTGTCTAAAATGGAAATGTTAATTAGAACCACTGAGGAAAGGGCTGGAACCTAACCTAACCATCCTAGTGAAATTAACCTTCTGTTCCTACCCACTGTTTTTTTTATCCCTTACAATATTGACAGTTGAAAATATATCAACTTCACACTCAAATAAGGCCGGTCTGAGCTGAACAACAAGAACACGATATGTGTCAAATTAAATAGAATCATTGTGTTTAGTTTTAGAGATGATCAGCATGCCATATTTCCAAGTTTTTGCCAAAAATGCTGCCAACCTGCCCATCTATGTTCTAGCCATTCCCCTTTCTTACCCTTTCCATCCCTTATCCCCCTGTTATTGTCTTGTCACTTCTCCTCCCTTTCCCTCCCTGCCCCTCCTTCCCCTCTGGTATTGTCCCGTCACTTCTCCTCCCTTCTCCCTTCCTCCTCCCCCTCCTCCCCCTCTATTATTGTCTTGTTACTTCTCCTACCTTTCCCTCCCTGCCCCTCCTTCCCCTCTGGTATTGTCCCGTCACTTCTCCTCCCTTCCCCCTTCCTTCTCCCTTCCTCCTCCCCCTCCTCCCCCTCTATTATTGTCTTGTCACTTCTCCTACCTTTCCCTCCCTGCCCCTCCTTCCCCTCTGCTATTGTCCGGTCAATTCTCCTCCCTTCCCCCTCCCTTCTCCCTTCCCCCTTTCCCTCCTTCCCCTTCTGTTCCTGTTCCTTCTCTTCTCCTCCCTTCTTCCCCTTCTCCTCCCTCCTTCCCCTCTGCTAGTGTCCCTTTACTTCTCCCTTCTTTGTTTCCCTTTCTTCCCTCCCTCCCCTCTCTCCACTCCATTTCCCTCTGTTCTCATCCATTAACCTCCCTCCTCTCTCCCCTCCCTCATCATTCCTCCTATCTTTCACCTTTCTCTCTCCACTACCCCTTACTACCTCTTCCTTGCCTATAAGGCACTCATGACATTTCTCACTGGATTTAGTCATTTTCTTCCCCTTATAGCTGCTCCTCACCACTTTATTAGTTTGAAATATTGATGATGAAGTCTAATGCTGCTTTTCTCAAATTATTCATATCATGCCATTTTAATCAACAGTTAATTGCAGTTTTTGATGATTCTCACAGCCAAAGTTTATTTTTGGTCTCCCATTTCAAACCTTTTTTATTCATGAGATTTCACAGTAACTGTGGGAAACAATCAAAAGAGTTGGTTTTTGGTTGCTAGCTTAATATTGCCTTCAGGCATAAAAATTAAGAAATTAACTATGGATATTCTCATTTTAATGTTGTCGATGTATACCCTGTTAATTCCAAAAAGAAGAAAAAAAAAAAAAATTTACCATAATATCCAACTATTTCTTATGCATATAAAAATAACTACTGTACTGCCTGGAATGTAAATTTAATGACTTAGACTATGACATATTTATTGTTTAAGTTGTCTCATATGGTTACGGTCGATCAGGTCATAATAACCCTGCTTATATCGATTTGTCTGAAGCAACGCATCATCAGGCTTGACAACTAATTTATTGACACCTTTTTCACACATATTTAAAGCCTTCCTGACGTACAGAGGGAGGATAATGATTTGACTGTGTAATGTACATGTCCTTCCATAAATAACTCTGCCATTTTCTGACAGTTTGGACATCCCATGTATAGTTAAACATTGCAACAGTACAACATTTTGTTTGTGATCAAAATACTTCCTTCTGTAAAATGCAACAAAGACAATTTGAAAGTTAATGTGCTTGATCACACTTTGAGTAGTTGCTCCACTGTGTGAAAATTGGAGGACAAGTTGTTGTTCCCTGGTGGAGTGGGAGGTGAGATGGGAGGGTGGGAGGGTTAGAGTCTAAGTTGAATTTCCCCCCTTCTCTTCTGAAGGAAATTATGATTTCGATGGGTAACTACTCTACATTTGAAACCAGATTTGAAGTTAAACAGCAATACAACTTGTATGATCAGAACATTTGAAGGACTGTTACCATGACAACAATTTATCCAATCAAATTGGAATTTCTGTAGCTTTTGGACCAAATCATGGTCGAGAAAATATTTGCCCTGTAGTTGGTTATGAAAACTTTGCTGGAATGAACTGCCTACAAATCTCGATATTGTTTAAAATCTTGCAGTCCCAAAATCCACCAGGCCCGGATGCTGATTGAAGGTACCGTAGTAGAAATGAGAACAAATTTGGATAAATTCTGACCTTTGTATATAATGCATAATTAAAGATGCTTCAATTGATAGGAGCTATAAAGCTTGTAAAAATTGCCATTTTTGTTCAATAAATTAGATGTCAAATATTTAAAAAAAAAACTAATCCCATGATATTTTTGTCTCTGCCTCTCCTCCCAGTACGATCTTCATCGTGTGATGCAGAAACAGCATTCAGTAGTAACACAGAAGGTGATGATCTTAGTAAGCACCATATTATGCCTTATATTTACAAGGTAAGTTTCTTTAAAATCATCATCATCCTTTTTGAGTGTATTCTTATACCTTAATTTATATTTGTCTTCTCCCTTGAAATAGAAAAATACTCTGCTTTAATTTTTTAGATTTTTTTTGAAGAATATTTTTGACATACCTTGAAACTTTACATTATTTGAAAATCTTGACGTAGAAAATTAGGGCAAAACTGGGCATTCTTTGACATACGCCAATGGTTATTCCTATTTACATTAAAATGGTATTTATTTGACAAATTTTAATCAAGTTTTTAAATGTTTATGCTACAATAGCACCAGAATTTCCAGAGTGTGGGTGGGGTGGGGGGGGGGGGGGGGGGGGGGGGGGGGGGGGGGGGGGGTGGGTGGATGGAAGGGTTATCATATGGTTGGAAGTGCAAACATGCACCTGTTTAAAGTGAACATCAGAGGTAACTTGAGGGGGAATAACTGCAGGGGTAAGCCTCATGATTTTTTATTGTTTGGGAGGGGGGGGTATTGGGGGAGGGTTTCCCCCATTCCCCCTTGTGCCACCACTGTACCTGACTGGTTCAATTCCAAAGAAAACCAAAAATGGATATCACCCTTGTATTTCATCTTGTTATATTTTTTGGGGGTTCAGAAGATAACCATGAAATCATCTATAATTCACACATCTCTCTCTTTCTCAAGATTTTGGTGGCAATGTTGTAAACCTATATGTTGTCTGCATGGTACCTGCATCTACTATTTGTGTTACCTTTGGTGTTTTGGTGTTGGCTGTCTGAGAAACTCTCAATCTTGAATCGGTTTGTGCATAAATACAGCTTTTCTCATTTCTTTAGTTTTCTTCATTTCATATTGTATGGCAGCACACCTCCCCCTCTCAATCTCCCCCCTCCCCCACCTCAATCTCCCCCCTCCCCCACTCCACTCTTCACCTCCTCTTTACTTCAAAATCCATAACTGAGACATATACTATGTTCAATATCTATATTAACTGAGAATATAATTGTTATAGAAGACTTTATCTTCTCTTCACATCTTTCAATCCACCCTCCCCCCCTTTTCCCTGTCCCTCTCTCCCATTCTCACTAGCTCCCTCCCCCTTCACCACCACCTCCCTGTCCTCTGAAAATCCAAATAATTTTTCTTCCTTTAATATCGAAAAGACACTTTCCTCAATTAAAATGTCTACATATTTCGAACAGCAGCATTCTTTAACTGAGAACACGTTTTACAGTTTGTTGGCATTTCTGCATGATAGTTGAAAGGCAATAACTATTGCAATAACTTCAAGCAATATTATGGTATGAGTGACTGTAGAAAAATATGTCGACAATTTGCATCATTATCAAGTGATTGGAACAGGTATAAAAATAATAGATCTGTTTATCAGCATTCCAGTTGTGTCTAGGTAACTATTCATGCTGTCTAGGTAAGCACTTAAAGAATTTGAAATGAACCTGAAAAGTAAATCATCACATCACCATAGCCCTGGTTGTCCTAGCAACTAGTCTTGTGCATGAAGGCAGATCTGCCTGCAGTGAAATGCATGCTATGAGGAGGAGGGATGCTTTTTTGCCTGTTGTCAAATCAATCCTATCAGCTTATTTTATTCTTTGATGCTTGTGATGAAATGTTTCACGGAGAGCTGGAAGTGGAATTTTATTTGGTGATATGTTTCAATAAAGCTGTCACTCCTTGTTTTCATGTGCATTTTATGTTTCTCACCTGCATTCACCATTGGCCATTACTGTCAAATATACAACATCCAATTGCTTATTGTGTATTTATTGTTTACAGCTTTTAGAGGGATGGTGGGGGGGGGGGAGGGTGAAACCTGTTGGTATGGTCATGGAATGTGTATGGTATGCATTGTGGAATGATTGAATTATTTTCATTAAAATGACATCACAAACTGTTGCTTTTTTTTGTCAAGATGTAGTTTTGTTTCAAAGTGTCAATAAAAGGGGTGTTGTTTACATCTAAAAAAAGAAAACTGTAGTTTTTGTCACAAAGGCGTCTCTAAAGCAGAATATGGGAAGTCAACTTATTGAGACAATTTCAAGGAACCTACAAATATATTAATTTAAAAATAGGTTCTAATTAATTGCACTTTGACACCCTAATTTCTTTATCCAATAATTTTAATGATGAGAAAATTATTGCATTCCATTTGGTTTTCATTAATTGTTTCATTTCCCGGACAGTTTCTTTTTATGAGTTAGAATAAAACACATTGAAGAACAAAACAGTAAATGTAAAAAACGTTCAATTTCTACCACATATATATAATGTAACTGAAGCCAGTTCCATGGAATTTGGGGGGGGGGGGGGAAGAAGGGAAAACTGAGAATAATTCACAGCTGTTTTCTAATAGGCAATTGTGGTGTACTTCAGATAACACCAAGAGTGTAGCTGCCTTTGCCTTGAAAAGCACTTGTCAAATTACATTGATAGCTCAATGTTCAAAATAAGTTGAAAATATATCAAAAAATGGGGGGAAGGAAAAAAAAAAGAAAAAACTTTCAAACTTAAGTTACAAAATTACCACAAGTAAAATGTTGCACTTCCATGATAGGCACAGTGGTTTGTAAAAACAAAGTTACTTTGTGAGTCATGTTTGAAGACCAGTGATTTACAGTAATTATTAGGGGCAGAGTGTTCTATATAATCACTAGTGTATATAGCGTGACAGCTTTCTCCTGGAAATGAAAGCCTGCAAGGCGTAACCTTGAAGGAGAACAAAACTAGGTCATTGTCGATTGATAGTCATCTAATGAACCAACTATAAAATAAAGGAAAGTAATCTGCACAACTAATGGAATCAAAAAGTAAACTTCTTTTACTTTTAGTGTGACCTTGACATTAATAACTTGCTTAATATCATATCTATACTTCAGACAAAACTGTACTCTGAATTTGAAGAAAGAATAAACTTTAATACCACCCTTGACATTTTATCAGAAAATGTGTTAATTTAAAGTACCGGCAATCTATTGCCATACAATATACAATCCAAAAGAAAGGAATATTATAATCAGTAATACATGAACATATTGTGATTTATTGTTAGCCTTCTGCAAAAAAGTAAGGATTTTTTTTAACATAAAGATCTCTCTTTGGAAAGTTCACTTTCACTTTAAAAAGGCTTACATTCACTGGAGGCCTAAGCTGTTCATACTAATAGATGTTTTCATTTGAAAGGTGTGCATTAATCATTGCTTGTGATGAGTTGGTCTTTTTATATTGTTTGCTGTGAGTTTTTTAGTTACTACATTTCAACGGACTGCTAATTCTTCTATACAGATTCAGACAGTTACACTAGTGTAAATTCTATGCCTGTTAATCCTTCCTTATTGGAAAGTTTTAATTTCTTTGTAAATTTTCCAACTTTCCCCGTTTGCATGCAATTAATACGCTTCATACTTTTTCTGGTCATTTGTTCTTTCAAAATATGTAAGTGGACATCTTAGTTTAATGGGTTTCTTGATTGAATAACTTGACTGACTATTTGAATGGCTTTCTTAAGTGAATTCCTGAATGAATTATTGAGAAATTAGTTTCTTGGGAAATACTGAATGATAAGTCTTCATTTTGATAAAATTTTCCAAGAAATTGCACAACAAACTGCTTTCAGCCAGCTCGGTTAGCAATTTGCTCAACTTATGGAGTATTTATCCTCAAAACATGATGGCAGTTTATCAGACAAAGAAACCCTATTTAGACTTGTCCACGAAAAATGATGATCAGTGAACTTAAAAAGTTGTTCATAAATTTGATCTGATCCTCAACTTTTTGTTGTCCGGACACTTTTCAAACTTCAAAGTATCATGTCAACTACATTTAAATGCCGATTTAGAATATTTTCAAACTATTATTTACTTCCATCATGATTTGGAAATATAACTTGACAAATCAAGCTAACATGATCTACGTTTGTTATATGACTTTGGTATCAAACAGTATCGATCAATCGATTCATCATGATCAAGAAAAGATTCCAAATTTGAGTTAAAATGTTGAATTGGAAGCCACCTGACGTGTAAGTTGTAATCCATAAGCCCTTGCGGGTTTCTCCCACATTTGTGGTCGCTTAAGCTTCGTAAACATAACTGCTGATTATCAACTAAAGAAATAGAGATGTTTTCTCGTGATTTACCTTCATCCTTCTTCTTCTCCTCCGTGCCCACAGTGTGTGTGGTATTCACCATATCCAGAGAGCAGATGGAGATGCTAACGGCATGTCCTTCTTCGTGGCTATCTATTTTACCATCGTTACCTTCTCCACCGTCGGTTATGGGGACATTCAGGTCTACATCTGGCCTTCCCAGTTTTACATTCTTTGTATGATCGCAAGTGCAATTGTTGTCCTACCGATACAGGTACGATATATCTCCCTTTGTTAATACATCAATCACATGTTTTAAAGTCAGTGTTTTCTGTTTATTAATGAGCATAAAAAAAAATGGTCACTTTTGCGGTGGTAAATATGGTATTACCCCAGGCACCGGAATGTAGCAAATTCACCACAAATTAGATATATAAAATATCCTCAATATGCGTGAAAATGCCAATGGCATGTTACATCTACAACCAGTAATGACGGACAATAAAAGTTGTGGTTGTGATTTGTCTAGACTTATGTGTAATAATTGTGCAGGCCGGCTCCAGAAAAACCGCAATGATTATTAAATCTGATATTCAGTATCGCATCTGCTGGAATAATCCAATGGAGAGAGAAATCTTTTTTTTGGTGTTATACCTTAATCTTATCACAAATTAATGACAACCATATTTTTTGTTTTCAATCAAAGTTGGAAGAGATTGCTTACGTGATGATTGAGAGGCAGAAACAAGGTGGCACGTACAGCAGACACAGAGCACAGACGGAGAGGCACGTCGTTGTGTGCTCCACGACCTTGCATTATGATCAGTTTATTGATTTTCTCTACGAATTCTATGCACACCCTCTTCTACAGGTTAGCAGTGTTTTATTATTAAACAGTACTTTTATATCTTATGATATAACATTTATAGTGCCTTTCAATCATAAGGTCCCCGGTTCGAGTCTCTCCAAGATTAATGTATGTCGTCCAGTTACAGAGTTGTTGACAATTCATAATCATGGACGTTAAAAAAATATGAATGTAAGAGACTGACTTCGGTCAGCTTGCGGCTTTGATGAGCCAATGAGGCTTCTTCGCGAGTTCCTGCTTGCAGGAGCATCTAAAATACAAATACATACATACATACAGTACATACTTGAAGACTCAGGAAAACAGACATTGAAAGTCAAACTTGGTGACAAATGGATCTTCTTAAAAATTTTCTTCTTTTGCTTTTTGACCCACAGGATTATTTTGTGGTGCTACTCTCACCTTGTGAGTTGGACCTGAGTCTCAAGACGTTACTCCAGGTCCCTCTCTGGGCCCAGCGTGTGATTTACATTCAAGGTTCTGCATTGAAGGACCATGACCTGAATCGGTGCAGGTACGTGTATATAGTAACAATATGGAGCAACCCTAAGGATTAGAGATGTAAGAATAAAAAAAAACCACTTCATATTCTATCAGTGATAGTCCATTTGTTGTTGATTTTAATTGATAGTTGTAATCAAGTTTAGACTTTTATGCAGTTATTTGTACACATATTTTGTTTTGTCTTTCTAGTATAACATGTATATTGTTAATTGTACCATTCGTAAAGATGGCTTGTCAATTATTACCGGGCTTTGGATAAGTAGGTACGAATCTTGGGGTTATGGCAATATCCGTGGTTGTTGCAGAATTCGTTACGGTGACTTTTTAAGAAAAGTATGTTTTTCAAGGAAAGGGTAATATTTGAGTTTACTCTTGGGTATATATACCAACTCAAGGAAAGGTAACTTAATTTCTGAAAATGTGATAAATTCAGCTTTTACATAGTGCAATTTTTCACTTTGCTGAATTATCCCATATGCAGATGAAACAAGTGACCCCAACATCATTGGGCCAATGTGAACATTCCCAGACAAGATGTACCATCCTTTTGGGGGTTGTTCTTTTAGAACTTAATAAAATGAGGAGGGAGGGAGGATTTAGCTTGGGGAGTACTTATATGGTGCATTACGGTTTCAGAGGGTGTTAATCTGACAATTTTATTTCCTCCTTAACACTTCATTTGTTTTTAGGATGGATGATGCTGAAGCATGTTTCATCTTAACTTCGAGGAATTCAATGGACAGAGGAGAGGCGGTGAGTCAATCCACAAAAAAACTTTTTGCTGTGATATCTTTTTGTGTCCTTAGGTCAAGGAATATATGTAGTTCTTTATTTCCTGTGTTGATTCCTGTTATATGTCAAAGATTGCTATGATGTCCTGATAATTATTAAGAACTTACCCGGGAGTCTTCTACTCTGTTAAGCCAATTCAGGCTTTACAGAAGACTTCCTTTCACATTGTAATTTTTTGGTGATAAAACAAATAAATAAACAAACAAACAAACTTATGTTTGAAGAAATATGCACAGGATGAGAAGAAAGAAAGCAAATGGATTCATTAATCAGAAAAGATGTAATGTTTGACTCTCCTATAACTGAAATGGAGGAATTTGACAACAACCAATACATTATTAAACCTCTACAGGAAGTTATTACAGTAAATGTCATGGAGGATATTCATTCATTCATTCATTCATTCATTTATTTGTTTTTTTCACATAAATATTACAATGTGAATGGAAGTCTTCTGAAAAGCCTATGCTGGCTTAACAAAACAGAAGACTCCCATGAAGAAAAGATAGAAAATAGTGAAAATAATGTCAATAACAATACGTATACGCTACAATATGTGTATATGCTGCTATGCGACTATGCAGCTAAATCATAATTAATAAGACATGATAATTTCTTTAGTAAGACATTTACTAAATGTGGAGCTTGTTTTCTTAGTTTTTAAAGCTATTGACAGTGAATTCCATATTTTGGTTGCACGGTTTCTGAGGCTTAACATACCAGTGCGTGTTTTATATGATTTATAATGTGCGTTGCTAGCCGTTCTGGTATTATGATTATGGAAATCTGTGTTGCTATTTATAAAATTTCGAAAACTGATT
>KN889907.1:40440-69918 GCA_000934455.1 Apostichopus parvimensis
CGCTGCTTTTTTTGGTTTCAGGCTGGAAATAGCAACTATTGAAAGTTCTTCCTCACTGACAGGATTAATGAACATAGATTGACTGTTTCTGTTATTATTATGAATAAGATATTCTGTACTACCTTTATTTGTAATATTTCTTGCAAGTGAGGGTCCAATGTTTACAAAATATTTGTTAAAGTAGCTGGCAATGTCATTTTCGTTGCTGATTTCTTGATCACCAGTTTTAAAAGCAGCAGGATATCCACCTTTTTTTCAGTTGGTGTTTAGAACTTCGTTAATTGTATTCCAAGTTACACTTATATTATATCTTTCAGAAAATCTAATAATATGGTTAAGCTTATTGCGATAATGCTTATACATAGCCTTGTTAACATCAGTAGGTGCTGTTAAATAACTTTTAAAGAGCTTGTTCTTTTTTTTGATAGATGTCAACATTCCAGTTGTAATCCATGGATGTTTCTTTTTACGTCATTTCCTTTTGCTTACATAACATATTGGAAAACATTTATTATAGGTAAAATTAAAGGATTCAAAGAAAGTGTTGTAAGCAGATTTAACATCAGTTTGGCTTAAAACATCGTTCCAGTTTTTGTTTTCAATTTCATAGTTAAAATGCCTGATGTTATCTGGTTTATAATTTCGCCTGTACATGAAATTCATTGGTCTGTTATTCTTGGTAGGAATCAAAAGGAATATTGGAAAATGATCACTTATATCGGTTACAAGAATTCCTGGTATGGTTGTGGATTCGACATTTGTTACAATATTATCAAGTATAGTTGCTGAGGTTGCAGTGATACGAGTGGGTTTAGTAATTGTGGGATTGAATCCGGTAGAGTACAATAAGTTAAGAAAACCTGTTGATTTGTTTACATCAGATAAATCAATATTAAAATCTCCCATTATATATGAATCATAATTGTGATGACTTATTATATTAGATATATGTTGTACATTGAAATTGAAATCGTCAATTGAACCGCTGGGTGGTCTATAAATACAACCAATAATCATTTTCTTCATAGTATGGGTTTCAGTTACTTCTATAAATTTAGATTCAATACTCTCATTGAAAATGGAGAGATCTAGCCGCTCCTTGAAACATAAATTATTATTAACAAACAAGCAGACCCCGCCACCCCTTCTCTCGTCACGGTGATTTTCTACTAGAGTATAGTTATTTAATTGAGTAAGGGGGGAACTACGTTTATTGAACCACGTTTCTGTGAAACCAATAATGGAAAAGTCGTTACTTAATAATGATATAAAAGTTGTTATGTCGTTTAAATTTTTGATAAGACTGCGGCTATTATGATGAAATATCGTGAAACCGGTTTTGTTTGCTAGACATAACTTGTTAAAAGAATCAATATCAAAGTATTTACATGGAGTATGTACCAGATGGTTGACATCTGGATTACTCCGTTCAGTGTTTATATTATCAGCGGGTAATGCCATGGCAATTTGAAGTTAAACAAAGAGTTTGGAGCTCTGTGAGCTGTTTTCTCTTCTGACGAGCAATGCGAGTACCCTGCCGAACAGCAAGCAAGCATTTTAGTTCTGGTTTTAACACTCTCCCACCAATCACCTAATGCATTAAAATCAGTATTCGGAGTAGACCATAGTTTATAGTAAGCCCGTAATTCTTCCATATTGACCTGGACAGGTCTATGGTCAGAATAAGGGATCGGCGACGTAGTCGCTTTGTTAACAACAAATTCTTTCGGGGAATAGATCCGATCAATTCTAGGACGTTGGCTTTAGCTAGCACGAAGCCAATTGTGACCAGGGGTGGTGGGATGAACATCCCTACAACAATCAATAAGATTATAATTGACGTTAAATACCCGTAAAGTACTGTTATGGGAAGAACAACATTGGCGCTTGAAAAACTCAGGATCAGCCCTACATGACATATACAGCACATATACAGCCCTACAACAATCACTAAGATTAAAAGTGATGTTAAAGACCCATAAAGCGCTGTTATAGAAAGCACAGACTTGATGTTTAAAAACACCAGGTTCAGTACTACATGGCATATACAGCACTACATAAAATATACACGACATGTACAGTATGATATTAAATTTAAAAATCTTGGTCCGTTGTGGAATCTGTGAACATTTCTGGTTGTCCCGTAGTCTATTTACGTTGAGTGAAGCAAAAGTGGTCGTTGTTAATGAGATACGCTAAAACCTGAACAAGATGAGTGCAAATCTTTGATTTGTTCAGGCATTCTTTAAGAAATACCCGTCGAAAAATTCTGTCTCCTATTGACTCACAAATTGTGGGTGCTCGTCAGCCATGTGCGTGATCCAATCCCGGGGGGGACTCACACGTGAACTTACAAGACTTCATGGCACAGGGATACTTTGCAGGTTTCAGCTTAGGGTGGGTTTTGAACGCGTGTTCTATCAATAAATCATACCTGGAAAATTTTTCCTGGCACGCCTTCGCATAACACGAGTGCCATGGCTCATCCTCTAAGAAAATTTGAGTCATCTTTACACTGTCGCATGGGTCCTCGGCGGGGAAGTGAAAGCTTGACCTTGATCTCTCCAATCTCTTGACTGACTCAGGTTGAGAAGCACTTTTTCTCTTTGTTCTTGAGCTGGGACGGGAAGAGTTAGCTTCAACACTGTCCTCTTGCGACGATATTTTCGGTGGTGGTTGACATTTCATTCTTCCACTGTTGGATTCTTCGAGGGGTTCAGCTTGGGGGGTGGCCCAATTACTTGAGGCTGATGACATAGATTCTATTAACTCTGCGTTCTCGAACAGATTCGTCTGACTTTCTGTGATTGGTAGACTCTCTTCTGTGTTTTGTGGGTCCTGGGTCATACCATGATCATCGTCCATATTGGCATTGGTGTCACCATCAGATCCTTTTGCCGTTATCTCATCACTTTTTTCGGCTGTTTCTGCTTCTTGTTGAAGGACAGCAGGGCCCTTAACCCAAGCTCTGGCGGTAGGGCTGATCTTGTTTGCAAGTGAAATTGGGCAGGTACGAGAAGTGTGCCCCGACTTTTCACATACCGTGCGTTTGACTTCTGTAGTACACTCTTTCGCTGTATGTCCAAATTCATGGCAGTTGTAACATTTGATCTGGTCGCAGTTCTTTGCTTCGTGACCATTTACTCCGCATTTCAAGCAGGTTCTTGGCTGGCCTCTGTATCTAACCCAGCAGTTCCTTCCACCAAGTCTTAAAGATGAGGGGATATCCTTTGTTATTTCCACCTGGTATTGTCGAATCCCATTAAACACCTGTGGGTAGTCGGCAAGTGTGAGGAAACGACCGCTTACTACTTTACCGTATCGGCCTAGAACGTACCTCACAATGTTGTCCCCCAATTCATACGGTACATGTAACACAGTAACAAGCGTCGTGCAACCAGTGTACGTAGTCGCAGTGCAGCAATCTGCGCTGGACAGAGTAGGCCAAAACTTCTTCTTCAAATCTACGGTTTTGAAGGTTACATCCCATAATCTACCTGGTAGTTCCTGAACCGCCGTAAGATGCTCTCCTGGATCGATGAATTTCTCCTTCAACAGTTTAAATAGAATTGACTTTCCTTCACTGGAATCTAAGTGAAGCTGAACAGACGTGTCTCGATTAAGAGCAGCCATGATTCCATTTCACCACCAAGTGAAAAAGAGAGTCTCGCTCTACAGCTACAGCTACAGTCTCGCTCTACAGCTACAGCTCGCTACAGTGTGTCACGGTTAATCCTAGGGGCTGTATTTCATGCTATTATACAAACAAATTGGAATACATTGATCTTAGGAGATAAGTATAGGGCAAGATTATACCACAGCTGGAGATGTTATTTGCTTAATCTTACTTCTTAAGGAAAGTTCATCAATGACTGAATTTAATCCCCAAATTATGGTTTGTCTTGACCAGCTTCTGGTAGGAGAATTTCTCTTTTGGTTTTGCTTCCCTGGGTAAATTTGAGGGTGGGTGGAGAGAAACCCCAGCAGGCCCGCTGTACGTTATTAAGTCTGTTATTAATGTGAATTGTAGGAAACTACAGAGAATTGTATAATGCATTAAATTGACTGTTAATTTTTAAGCCAAACAGATTTTACAAAAATATGACCTCAGAAACAATTATATCTCTTGTTTTTAGAATGTGGAATTACCTCTGCAGCATTTATTCATAACAAAAAAAATCCATTAAATATGTCAAAACATGAATGTTTCTCAACTGTTGAACTTCAATACTGGCCCGTTTGCCTCAATATTCCCGAAACACAAAGTTAGACATACTTGTATCAAACTTACAGTAATATTTTGCATATCTTTCAGTATTAGATGCCCATATTAACATATGTTTTCACATGTTATTAGACCCATGGTTGCACATTTTTACCCCTGGATCCCAGGGACTAACTGGTAAATCTAATGGACTAGCCTTAAAGAGGTTGATCACGACTTCTTTGAACCTACATTAAATATTCACAGTGTATGTTGCTCTAATGTAATAAGCAAATATTAATATTTTCAAATCTTTGACTTCTTGTTTTTGTAGGACCAACAAGCTATTCTGAGAGCTTGGGCAATCAAAGATTTCGCCAGGCAGGTGCCTCTTTTTGTACAGATGCTGAAACCAGAGAATAAATTCCATGTACAGTTTGCAGGTAAATATGATTTTATACCTTACAGTAGCTTTTTTTGTGTTGATTTTGTTAAAAATTAACATTTCATATTTTGCTTGGAATACTAATGAAAGTGAGTCTGGTGATGAGGATATTTCAAGAATTAAGAATAAGAAATTATATTCATAAATTACTCGCTGCTTACGGAAAAATAAAATTCTAAAGAGATTTGTAAAAATTTATCACTTTCAATAATATACATATTATTTTATTAGTCTGTATAGCTTTGCAAGCTCTTACAAATCAATATTTTTTCCTCCAGAATATGTTGTCTGTGAAGATGAATTTAAATATGCCTTGCTTGCCAACAATTGTCTTTGCCCGGGAACCTCAACGTTTGTGACTCTGTTGATTCATACCTCGAGAGGAGTGTAAGTATCATATACAATTCAGTTTAATATACTGCAGGTTGCTATTCTTAAACACAATTTAACCATTTACATTCCATTTATAAAAACTAAACCAATATTTTCCACTTTCCATCGAAATTCACTCAACTAAGTGAATAATACAGTATCCGGTTTGAAACTAATGTCGTATTATCTTCTCATCCCACAGCGTTCAATTAGCTAGCATTGATTAGTCTCTACATTAATGGCAGTAAATAACTTCTGACCTGATTATTATATGCAAATTACTTGATGGGTTAATAGCTTCCACCCTAAGTTAATTTAACTGATACATCGAAGCATCACAGTTGTATTTTTTCAGATCCTGCAGCATGTATTGCTGCTGGTCTAGAGTCTTGCTTGAAGATGTTACAGTTCTCACCAAGGCAGAAATGTTCTTGTGTAATTTGACAAAGCTAATAAATTAGTGACTTCACAAAGATCTTGATTTGGCTTGGATAGTCAGAAATTTAGATATATATTTATGTACTTTTTCAGAATTGAAATAAACTCACACAAATTGACAATTTTTCAAAGTAAAATTAAGTGATGACCAAGTGTAAAAAATTACAGATACTCTTTAAACCTGTTAGTCATTACACAATGGGAGTAAACTAATGATTTCCCTTCTTTTATGGCTACTCTATCGATTGATTCAATGTCACCATGACAACCAAAACAGGTAGTTTTAATATGAAATAAGTGTAACTTAGCATTATTTTATCATCACCATAAGGTACATAGAGCTAATCAATAGAGTAGACATAAAAGAAAGTAAACCCCCCTTAAAAAAAAAAAAAAAAAAAAATTAGTCTATATTTGGAACTACTAGGGTTGGTTAAGAATCAATAATTTATATACACGCAGCATTAAAAATTTAATTTTTCAAGGTAAAAACTTTCTTTCTTGATCATAACATACAGCAGAAAGTAAATAAATTTTTGGTGCCAAAATGTTTCATTCATGTAGAAAAATAATTTGAAGAACAGAACAACTTGAATACATGAATATTAAGAACATAAACAAGAAACGAAAAACCAGTTAGAGAGAGAGAGAGAGTCAGAATATTGGAATTGATTGTCGGCTGCAGCTGATCTCCTTTAAGTCTTTGTATATTTCCTGTACATTTCCTGTTGTTTTACGCTTCCTATGTAAATGCTCATCCATCAAGAAAACCTGCCCTGCAGCTCGGCTTCATCAGTTCTTGACTATATTAAAAGCCTTCTCATGTGTATTTATGCTCTTATTAATGCAGTGTTTTTAAATTATGCGATGGCTCAGTTGTTCTCTTTCATGTTGATATGCTGGTTGCTGCTGCTGCTTTTACGCTGCTTCGGGGGATATGGAAGGGGGCTGGAGTTAATTGGGGGGGGGGTGGATTTAAAAGTGTTGGAAAATATTTTCTTTTAATTTACCTAGTTAGTTTCTGTTTGAGATTGAAATACTTTTCACAAGAAAGTAGGAATTGTGTGAACATGAGAGATGGCCCTCATGAATATTTCTTGCCTTGACACTTATAGTTACAAACCAGTGCATAATCAGTGGTGTGGGCAAAGGACCCCCCTAACCCCCACCCCTCATCCCCCAATGAGAATTGCATTCAACAGCCACACCCCTATTTCATAACATTTTATGATCCACCAATGGCCATTAGGTCATGCCCCAAACATTATCTGTCAGGCAAATTGAAATTTGCTCCTCCCCCCCCCCCCACCTCCGTACCTTTGAAATCCTATGCCACTCAATGTTCATAATTTTACCCCATAATAGTAAGGAACAGAGTTACAGGGTATACATTATATCTGGTCACATAGTCATACTTTTGTTACCTCACTCTGTGTATAGCTCTGCATTTGATCAGAACCTGTTATTCCCAACAACCGTGACAATTTGTAGCTGTCGTCCTCAGAAACTACAGAGGATATTTCCCAATAATTCTTTGTCTACTTATTCTGACTGCATTGAACCAACTGACCAGTTTTTAAGCTCAATTGGTTTATTCATGTCTGCCTCGATTCTCTGATTAATAATTAGCTATAGATTTGATCTTTATATATAACAGCAGGGATGAAAAGAAAGACTTGGTCTAGTTACATTCTTTTTATTTATTTTTATTTTACAGAGAGGGTCGTGACACGGATACCTGGCATCATATGTACGGAAAATGCTCGGGAAATGAGGTCTACAATATCACTTGCGGGTCAAGTCGTTTCTTTGGAGAATATGAGGGCAAGAGTTTCACCTTCGCCTCTTTCCACGCTCATAAGAAGTAAATTGTTGATTTTTTCGTTCTTCTTTTACTTGAGTAGCATATAAATAATATAGGAGGACTTTGTCCAGAGAATATGAGGGCAAAAATTCACCCATATCCAATCTAGTCGATTAGGCTCTAGCTACGATGGCATGCACATGATTTCTAGGTTATGGGAGGAGATGGTTGCAAGGGGCCCAAATTTGAACTTTTCCTCTGCCTGAAGTAGCTAGAGCATGAAACTTTATGGAATGGCCTGACGCAGATCCAAGCAGTCGGCGTTATCCTGGGGTTGTTGAAGCCGGCTCCCATGTGGGGGGGGGGGGATGGAAGGGTGAGTTTTCATTAGGTCATTCTGAGGCATATTTAGACTGTTAATTAGGTCAACAATGTGTTAATAAATTCTTTTCAATCTTCATGATGATGAAAGGGGGAATGCACATCCCCCCTTCATCTCTGCCTTAGGGCTTCCTGGGCTAGAAGGTGTGGGCTCATTTTGTCTTAACTAAATGTCAAATTCTTGAGACTGAATGCTTTTCACCCAACTGACAATTGAGGTGTCCTGCTATCCCCCCCCCACCCTCTCCCCTTCCTTGGCACATACCACTCTTAAGCTAATATTTCATTACTTATTAAATTTGTGAGCATCTGTGGTGGAATTAGTACAACAAACTAAACAAGAAAATGGAGTTTGTTTAAACTATTAAAGCTGATCGAAATTTGAGAGCAATTTAGGCAAACAGCTCCTTTGAAGGTTATCTTAATTTTAAATTTGATTTAGTTTTTCTCTTTCCTCTTTCTCTCTCCAGGTATGGGGTTGCCTTAGTTGGGCTCCAGAAATCCGAGCCCTCTGCCCGGATTTTGTTAAATCCAGGACCTAGACATATCCTCAAAGCAACGGATACCTGCTTCTACATGAACATAACTCGAGAAGAGAATTCAGCTTTCATCTCATACAGTCCAAAAGATGAGAAACAAAGAGAAAAATGCCTGATTGGCAAAACTAATGACCACTCACCATCTGACGGTGACCCATCTGCCTTTCAGACCGCAATTGCTGGTGTTGGTAAGCTCGCTGCCTTTCTGTGAGAAATATAGGTTCCATTTGACATGCACTCACCAAGACCCATCAAAAGTGATGGCATAAGTCCTTCTCTCGTACTCCTCGGAATATAGATATCCCACTTTCTCTTTCTGATGTACATTTCGGTTGCTTCTCTACCTCAATGAATTCCTCCCAGGGTTCCTGTAGTTTCTTCATTCAACTTTCTTTTTGGCAATCTCAATAGTTTGTCATTTTCCGTTCGAATGTTCTGTCATATCGCTGTCTTTGTCTGGTCCTTCTTTACCAATTCTTCCTTTTTTTGATCTATGAATCTTTGCACATGAAAAAGATTGAAATATAGTGTTGAATTCAACTATGAGATGCTCACCCCTTCCCCCCTCTCTCTCTCCCTTCCCCCATGCCCTCCCCCTCATCCCTAACCTTCCATCCTTCCCCCATCCCCTCCCCCTCATCCCTAAACTTCTAATTCAACCATGAGGCCCTCAACCCTTCTCTCTCCCTTCTCCCATCCCCTCCCCCTCATCCCTAACCTTCCCATCTTATACACCCATCCCCTCCCCCTCATCCCTAACCTTACCATCCTACCTCCATCCCCTCCCTCTCATCCCTATGCTTCCCATCAACCATCATACCGATCTTACTATTTTGTGTCTGTTATCTTTGTCATATACAACAATCTCAAATATCGATGGATGAGCCCTAACGTTGGCCTGTCACCTTTGATCTCACAGGTACAATAGCACTTGAGTTGCACCATATTGGTGGCTCTAAGAGTCCAACCACCAGTCCTCACCATGTTCCCAACGCAGATAAAGAGGAAGATAAGAGTCATACGCCACCCCTCGGAAGGTCAGCTGCAGGTGAGAATTAAAACAAGTTAACAGCAAGTTCAAGAAGTAACATAATCAACAATATTTCAGCTATTTCCCATTAGCCTCACTCAATTTTACCCACATAAAAATCGAATACATTGTACGGTGCATACAGTACCTTGTATGGTATGGATCGAACTGGTAGGAATCAGGGTCAGAGGTGAGCCACAGCCATCACCAGGGCAAATTTCACATCTCTCTCTCTCTAGCCCTGATTCATTTTCTCTGTTTGTAAAATGTGACAACTTTTGTATGCAGTTGATATTACATTTTGTGATAAGCCTCCACTTACCCCACCCCATCTCTCTCACAACCAGACCAGTAGGAAAATGGTCTTGTCAAATATCTACTTTCACTACATGATACCCAGGAAATGAAAATATTTAATTATTTCGAGTTATTAATTTACTATCAAGGGGTTTCTATTGAAAGGTTTTTTTTAAAAGCACAAAACTTATTACTGATGTTTCACAGAGGGACTTCACATAAAGATGCCACCAAGGTCCTCTGAGATTGGTGGAATGGATAATAACCACCTGATGCCCCCAAACATGGATGAGCAGGAACCGCAGAGGTTACCCATCGAGTTACCCCCAGAAGCTACAGGTTATAGGAGAGAAAGAAGGTATTTATTAATACTGAGATTTCATATTCATAATATGTATAGGATTGATGGCAATGAAATATTTGTTTTTCACTTATTCTTCTTTGGTGTATGTGGGAGAAGTAGTCAGTAGCGTGTCCGTTTGGAACTATGTATGTATGTATGTATGTGTTTTAGATCCTCCTGCAAGCAGGAACTCGCAAAGAAGCCTCATTGGCTTATCAAAGCCGCATGCTGACCGAAGTCAGTCTCTTACATTCATATTTAACGTCCATGATTATGAATTGTCAATTGTCAACAACTCTGTAACTGGACAACATACATTAATCTTGGAGTGACTGGAACCGGGGAGCGTATGATTGTAAGGCACCGGCGTTAACCACTGAGCTAACACTCCATGGTGTATGTATGTGGGAGAAGTAGTCAGTAGGGTGTCAGTTTAGAACTATATGGAATGATATGTACTTTTTAAATATGTGAGGTTGAAGAGCAGTTTTCATTTAAGGGATACCTTGGAAATAGTTTGTATGATATATTGTGATCATTATCAATGTTTAATAATACGGTTGCATTCTTTACCCAAAAGATTGATGAGGTGCTTTTGATATCATAAATATCTGAGTCTTGGTCAGGTGCTGATCCAAAACTCATCATCATCAGCTCATAGCGAGATATTACTTTGGAGACGAACTTTCCAATCTGCTGTCGTACCCATTTAGCATTTTCAATATGTCAGTAACTTTTAATTCAGAAATACAACATTTCAGATGAAGCATGTCTTTTGTAAACTTGAACACCTCATATAATAGGCTAAAACTATATCTTCTAACTTTAAAACTCACTGAAATTTTGACCTATGTGACTTAACTTGATTTTGACATTAGTTTGCTGTACTGTATCATTAACTAAAAGAGTAAGGTATATGCCATGTGGACATGTACCCATGAGCCAACACACAGAACGGCCGCTACCAGGTATAGCGTATTTTACCCATGATATATTGGTCATCATTGGTCATTATATACAAATTTTGCTGTCACGGTTAGAAAATAGAACTTATTGACTACAAAATGCTCATGGCAAAATATTTATTTCATATCTAAAGTACCTATTGCTGGTCCGGCTGCAATATCAGATTTTACTCTGTAGCTGGTTGACAGTTTTATATTTAATTTCAACTCTTTGATTAAATTAGCTTCTAATTGGATTGGATTGCTGTTTCCTTTCTGATCAAGAAACTTGATTTTTTCCTTCTTCTCCTCGTCAGACCATCCATCATGCCTGTTCAAGAGGTTATGTCATCAGACCCAGAGGACGACCAATTAAAGGATGAAAAGCCACTCCACGCTCAGAAGCAGGTCGCCATAGAGGCAGAGGATGTCTCCATCTGGGACGAGGAAGACCCGTAAGTTCTTTCATCGTAAGAGCCATCTGTCACACACTGTCACACACTTGATACCCAAAACGTGACATACATTGAAAGCAGACTTGTTTCATTACTTAGAAACGAACCACATTATCTTCCCCAACAGAACCACTCAAGTTTCTGTCATAATGTATGACACAAATTATTTTCTGTGATTAATGACGACCAGTGACAAATTGACTCTGCTACTCGAGCAAGGTATTTCTAAAGTAATATCTTATCTGGAGAGGATCAAATACAGAACTCGTACAGACATTTTGAGTCCCTGGAAAGTATCAAACATATGTTCTGGGAATATCCCAGGAACACAGTCAGAAAAATTTTGTTTGGCATAGTATGTGATAAGATGTATATTTCAACCAGGAGTTTGTAATCACAGCAAGGGGTGTTTTGAAGTTGAGAGACAAATGATTCCTCTATCAGCTTTCACCTGCACCTCCGACAGGTGGATGAAGGAGCTACACACCTCCCATCAGACCCTACAGTGGCTTCTATACTCCTTCCATATGCCTCCTCTCCTCACAACCAAAGGCATTGGTAGAAATATTTGTCCAAAAATTTCATAAATAGAAAAACTCAGAGTTTGTAAATCACAAGATGTAAGCTGCTTGAATTGATATGAAAGCCACACGATTCCTCTTTTTGCTTTTTCACCTGCACTTCTTTACCAGGTGGACGAAGGGCCTACCTCCCATCACACCATACATCGGCTATTCTCCCTCCTACTGTCACCTCCTCTCAAAACCAAAGAACATCTGCTGTCTGGAGTTGGACCAGGTAAAAATATTCTTACTTTTAGATGATCTTACCTCTACAACCGTCATGATCTTGGCTTCGGTAGATGAAGTCATTATTGTATTAAAGAATCATAGATGAGGCTCTAGTATGGCGTTTAGTAGAGAGGTACACCATGATAGAGAGGTACACCCTCTGGATGTAGTTAGCTTTAAAGGTTGATAATTATAGTGTTCCAAAATGTCACAATGAAATGAATCGCATTAGGTGCATTGGTTAAATATCTTGCCTACGTTTGAGAAGATTACTTCTTTTTGGAGAGGAAAGGAAAAATACAGGGTTTGGTGAAGGGCGTGGAGGGAGATGGAAAAAGGGCGACTAACACACAAACAAATAGTTATGGTGAGATAAGGATTTTTTTACCCCAAATGGACAGAATGGCAGCAAGATGTCACACTTGTTGCTCACCAATGGCAGTGGTGAAAGGGAGAGAGAGGTGGGGTAGGGGGGGGGGGAGGAGGATGAAGGTAGGAGTGTCATTTTTTTGGCAGAATGGAAAATATTTTACTTGTAGTGCAAACAGGATAAATTACTAAAAAGTGGACAGAAAAATATTTTATCTCAAGTTCTATCATAATTACGAAATGATATTCACGGTAAAACATATTTCCTCAATTGCAACCGTGTCTGCTCTTCATTATCTTGCTACAGCCTTGTGAACACAGCAGTTGGAGACATGCCGCAGAGTATAACTGGCCTAACAATAATATCATCCTGGCTGCGGAGTACGCCTCCGTCGCGATGGTGGACTTTGTGGTTCCGCTGCGCACCCATTGGAGACCATTGTCATCATCATTGAGAAGAGGCAAGCATATTAAAAATTAAATAAAAACAAAACTAACCCTTAAATTATTGATTATTATTAGTCAGGATCTGGCCCAAACACTGCTCTTCTGTGACTTAATTCCTTTCGTCTTTTCTTGTTATAGGTGGTGTTTAGTTACCAAAACATGTTGCAAGGGAGAATTTAATTAGTGGGAAGTGGAGGGGGGGGGGGGGTTAACCTCTAACTGATATAAAATTCTTGTGCAGGAAATAGTTCAAATAAAGTCTGCCTTGCTTGAGTTATGTTCAATCGTATACTTTCACATTTTTAATCGGTATTAAAAGTTTTCTTCCCTTTTAAAGTTTTTTCATTCCTCTGAATTGCTTCCACAGGCCTGACACCTGTTTTCTGGAGAGCATGGCTTGCTTTCCGATGGTCTACTATATGATGGGATCTATTGAAAAGTAAGTCATGTGAAAAAAAGTTTTAGATCTTAATTTATGTCCAGCAAATCCAACCAAAGGTACTGTAGTTTATCATTTTTAGCAATCAATACAGGATTTTTAGCAATCAATACAATAAAGGAGTGTT
Source organism: Apostichopus parvimensis (assembly GCA_000934455.1). Classification (NCBI taxonomy): domain Eukaryota; kingdom Metazoa; phylum Echinodermata; class Holothuroidea; order Aspidochirotida; family Stichopodidae; genus Apostichopus; species Apostichopus parvimensis. The sequence goes on from KN889907.1 coordinate 53,866, forward strand.
AGCTCAGTGGCTAACGCCGGTGCCTTTCAATCATAAGGTCCCGAGTTCGAGTCACTCCAAGATTAATGTATGTCGTCCAGTTACAGAGTTGTTGACAATTGACAATTCATAACCATGGACATTAAAATATGAATCTAAGAGACTGACTTCGGTCAGCTTGCGGCTTTGATAAGCCAATGATGGCTTCTTCGCGAGTTTCTGCAAATGTATTAAATTTGGTATTTTAATATGAAGGTCTCGTTGCTCACCCCAGTCCTCTTGTAGTATGTTGAATGTGTCTAGTGCAGTGGAGAAGAATAGTTAAAACCCCATGACTGCTCTAAGTTTTTTCTTTGATTTTATTTCCTCACACATTTTAATTACCTATTGCTACAATGATGATCACACTCAGGGGGGTAGGAAGCTTCCAAAAAGTGGGGACTGGGGCACAACATCAGAGGGGCACTTTCTCATTCCACAACCACCACTTGTTATGCTATAAACCGATACACACCGGTCATATCACTTAAATATATATGATGTGTTAGTGTGCTATCAATACTATTATGGTGCACGTGAATACTTAAAATAAAATATTAACATTAACAAAGGCTTAAGATATCCAAAAGACAGTTCTTCATCAAAGGGGCAACTTTTATTCGCCAGTAGGGCACATTTGCTATTTCGGAAAAAAATGGGGTGCACGTGCCCCCAGTGGCTCCCCCAGCTCCTACCCTACTGATCACCCTTCACTATCTTCAGATTTCATATTTCTTCCTTTTCTCCCTCCCGGCAGCCTCGATCACATGTTGCGGGCTGGTATCCTGCAATCAGATACCGTGGTTGTCGTGGACAAAGAGAGTTCCAAGCTAGCCGAAGAAGAATACATGGCCGACGCCAACCAGATTGTTGCCGTGCAAACACTATTCAAGTAAGGAGAAATATCAGCCAGTTGGGACAGTTTTATAATGCTAATACCTCTCTAAACTGTCCTCCATTATCATGCTTCAAAGCACTAGTATTGACAGTACAAACAGTTCCTAACCCTGATCTGATAGAAACATGATATTCATACTGCCAGTACTGACAATACGAGTGTAGAAAAAATTGTCTCAACTGGATGGAAATAGTCATACATATACAATAATGTTATTAAACTAAAAGCAATCACATTATTTTATGTTTGTACAAATTGGTATCTTGTTTTCATTTAGCTGTATGATTTATTATAAAGAAACCCAGCACAGGGAACCCAACACAGATTTGAGATTGGGAGTTAGAAATCACACCAATGTTCATGTCTGTTGAAATTTCTGCCTATGGCAGCACCAGAACCAAGTGAAAATAGATAGCTATAAACGTTGTTCCCTCCCCCCTCCAGTGTGTCAGGTGGGGGGGCATGGTTTCATCAGTATAGGTATACTAATCCAGAACTTTTAGCAGTATAGTCTGTCTTACCAACAAGTAAATATATTTATATATGGGAAGTTCTTTTCCATCATTAATGTGGTTGAAAACTTCCAGAGTAACAGTTTGATGATTTCAGGGATTTCTATCCAGCTAAAGGTTTGGATTAGCACCACTCAAGCGTTATCAGTATGATGTATTGGCCGCAAATATGCTAGATATTCAAATATGGTCATCTTTGGTCAAAATTCTTAAACCGTTTTTATTATAACCGTCGAGGAAATTTTCCTCAGTGGGACATTCAGTCATCTTGTGTGTTCCTTAAAAATGTCTCAGCACAATTTGGGAGAGTAAAGACCTCCAGGAAAGTACTTTTTAAAAACTTCTAGCAATTATAGCGTGCTATAATTTGGGGCCTATACTGACTACCTTTAAATCTCAGTATCTTTAAAGTGTGTAACAGACAATCCCAGTGGATTCTACAACCTGCAAAGTGGCAGGAAAAATGTGAGAAAGTTAGCTACAAAATACTCATTGATGCAGTAAAGAAAAAAAAGCCAGATTTGGTAGCATCCACAGCAGCTGAGATTGAATATCTTGAGTTTTCTCTACATCATTCCAGATTGTTTCCACATGTGAGCATCATCACAGAATTGACCCATCCATCTAACATGAGGTTCATGCAGTTCAGAGCAAAAGATTCATATGCACACAAAATGGCTCTGAAAACTAAAGTAAGTAGTATATCATTCTAGATAGAAATAAGATAAGATAAGATAAGATAAACTTTATTAAACCCCACAAAGGGTAATTGAATGCTCGTATAAAACAAGTATATGTAACATCTAAAAAGATAAGAGATTACAAAGTATGAAAACATGTGTACATATACAACAGGAGGAACGATCAAAAATCCGAAACAATACATTGCACTGTGAGAAGAGGACGAAAACAATAACCAAAATAACAACAGGGCAAGCATTAACGTCTAAGAAGTAGGTTGTGTCGTTTCATGCATTGTGGAATGAAGGAAGAGGGGTGTCTGTTAGTTCTTGTGATCCATCAAGGTTCAAGTTTAGTACGAAAGAACATGAATTTCAGTGAAAATGCAGACCAATATGTACCATATCCCTGATGTGATGGAAAAAATGTGTTCCTAAATTACCCGTTTTTATGTGTTTCCAGTTTGATTCTCTGCGCCCTATACGGCACTTTGACAGTAGAATATATTGTTCAAAAGTTATTTTGCACCTTGAGAAAGCCCTCTGGTATCCAATCTTCATTGTTATAAGGCCTATACTGATAGCATCATTACACTTTCCTATCAGAATATACCTAGCTATGCAAATGTTAGGTCATATAATTTCTACAAATGTGTCTCTTTGTTTACTATAGTTTTAAATAGAAATCGTAATTATTGAATTTCTACAGGAGGAAAAGGAGAAAGGATCCCAAATAGCCTACATGTTCCGCTTGCCGTTTGCCGCTGGTAACGTCTTCAGTGCGAGCATGTTGGATACGTTACTCTATCAATCGTTCGTTAAGAAGTACATGATCAACTTCTCTAGGCAACTGCTCGGACTTGATCAAGCGCAGGATTCAGGTTACTTATGTGAGGTTAGTATATAAATATCTCTCACATTGATAACGATAACAGCCTATTGTATCTCTAGTAAAATATGGCATACATCTCGTGAGTAGAGTATCTCTGTATGTGATGCACAATATATTAGGTCTGATGACACGATGTGTATGCTGCACTGTGAAGAACATCTGGCTACATGATGCATTGTGTGACATGTGACAGTGTGACATGGAAGGCTGGTATTTTATGAGACTAACCTGTCATAACCACCCCCTCCCTCTCCTCTCCACAACCCTGCCCCTCCCCCACCCTCCAACCCCCCTTCCCAGGACATAAATTCGTCTTTACATCCATGCACACCACTCTCCCTCTCTTTTTGACAGAAATTTCAACATGATGTGTAGAAATTTCATAATGCAGTGTTTTGTCACCTTTAATTTCATATGTGTTGTCTTTTACTGTCCGGTACCTTGCATTCATGACACTTAGTGATAATTTTCATCTTTGTGTACAGTTGAGAATCACCAGTGAGGATATCTGGATACGGACATATGGAAGACTTTACCAGAAGCTGTGTTCAACCACTCATGAGATTCCTATCGGTATCTATCGGACAGAATTACCAACGGATAATAAATCAGAGGTAATGTAGAGTACATTGTATCATCAAATTATGACTACATCTATGTAATATTAATAGGGCCCTATTAATAATAATAATAATCAGTTATTTTTACGACGATTAAGCGACCACACATGTGGGGCAAACCCACGACGGCTTTACGAATTACAACTTACACGTCGGGTGGCTTCCAATTTTAAATTTCCATTTTAACTCAATTTTGGAATCTTTTCAATATTAGAAAGTCATTTCAGATGGGAAAAACTTATATTACTCTTGGATGAAAAACCCACATGACTATGACTCTGCCGGGTATCGAACCCAGAACCACCCGATTGCTAAGCCTCATTGCTTCAATTAATGCCATTGCCTTTATCCACTCGGCCACAGCACCAGTTATTAATGTCCAATACAACAAACAAACAAAAAACATTCACAAAAGCAAAGTTTACCTGTTGACCTATATATTAGTAATAGATTGAGAATAATATCATTTTCGTTTAAAGCAGCCATTTATTTTACATGTTAATAAAGCTTTAGTTACATCTTCAATGAACGAGACAATATCATATGGATGCAGTAAGCTGCTTTAATGTGTTAACAGATCGTTCATTAAATTAAAGCTTTACAAATTAGTCTATCTTACCAAAAAAAAAAGAGCCCATTGGTATTTGTCAAATCAATTTCTCTAGGTAACAATGATATTTACTAAGTAGGTCTGATGCCATATGTCAACATAAAGTACATTGTACTAAAATAAAGAGAAAATATGGAAATGAAGTTGAAGGTGTGACTTAGTTTTCTGAAGCATTAAGATCAATACTATCAATGCTATCAATAGTTCATCCATTTGGATCATAATTAATGCAGTCTTCATCATCAATTCTTTCAGAAATTCATTATTACTTAATAATAAGTCAATAAACATTACACTAGAGGTCCTAGCACAATGGTTGGAGGTTGGTGGATTGCTGTTGCTATGGTAACTATGTACAAAGAAATGGATATGGTATAGAAAAGCAAATGAAAGGAGGAATGTGCCAAGATGGTTAGTTCTCTGTTATTCGTTTCCATGGCAGTGCTCAGTATCAATGGACTTTGAGGAAAATTCTTCCTGTGGGAGTCCAGAGGAGAAGAAAGAGATTGCGAGCATCATCAGAGCAAAGATGAAGAAACTCGACCTACCGGAAGAGGAATATGGTATGCAAAATTTAGTGCCCATTTGCTGGTGCCAGTCAATTGAATTAGTGCCCATTTGGTGGTGCCAGTCAATTGAATAAGTGCCCATATGCTGGTACCAGTCCATTGAATTAATGCCCATTTGCTGGTGCCAGTCAATTGAATTGCATGCTCGAGATATTGCACTGCTTGCAAATACGCAGTGAAATTTCAATAAAATGCCAAGAGCAGATTAAATGTCTTTTGATTTAGAATAATTTAGAATCGTTTTCTTCTGGCATTGTGAGATCAATTCAACCGCTTGCACTAACTAGAATCAGGATCTTACATGGCATTGTATGGTATTGTCAAAAAATTGCGACTAAAGACCAGACTGTCTGTTTTTAGTATTCGATTTGTTGAACACCTAATGAAATAGCATATATCTTTATCCCTGCAAAAAAAACACATAAATTTGCACCATAGCCAGAACTGTCGAAGAGGGAGCTTTAGGAATGTGTGGGAAGGGGGAGAGGGTGATGGGTAGGTGCTATGTCATTCTACACATGAGTTATGCTATCTTAGTATAAAGATTATGAGAAAGCAACATGAATAATACCTTATAAATCTTAAGAACTTATACATGAGGACAGGGCCTGTACTGTAAAATCACAGCTGCAGAAAAGTTGTGTCATAAAGGAATCTCTAAGCTGTTGCATTATTTTATTAGAAGGCTTGTACTTCACTGATCAGCTAATCATGAAACATGTACAAAAGGATGGTAAATTATATAAGTTGTAAATCAAGTCCTAATTGAAACATTATTTTATCCCCAGACTAACAAACTTAACCAGACTGTCAAACTTAAAAACTTGTGTTCCTGACTAAACAATGTTTTGTTTCATGTTAAGGTGTATCTAATAAACTGCAAAACTCTTAATCCAGGCTGTGGTTTTGATATGGGCACCAGTGTCTGAAAGAGTTTTATACTAGTTTATATTACTTTTATGAAGAGATGGGGGTCTTTTTAACATTGTAACCGACACTAGCTGGTAGTTCTCTTTGAGTAACTTTCCAGTTTCCGCATTTTTGGCCATTTTTTTGGTACCAATCCTACAAGTTATGATTGAAAACCAAATATACACAAATATAAATTCATGAATATGTTAGATCATAGAAACTTTGTCACCCAAACCTTTTTAAAACATAAAATTAAACACATACAAATAAAGGAAGAAATAGTTCATGAAATTATTAACTTCCTTCTCTTTGCTTAATTGGATTGGTACATGACTATTCCAGCTAAAAATCTGCATATATATATATGGGATTGTAGTAAATAATATCAAATTCTGTTCATTATTACCCCAAAATTGATGTAAAAACTGCTTTAATTTCAACTGGACTGCCCACAGTAAGTTTTTTTATCATCCTAAATCAACTAGCTTATGTATTTCAGAATTTCATTCATATCTCAATACTTTCTGCCTGATTCATCACTATGGGATACCATAATTCTAGGGGGGTAGGTATGTGAAAGCTTGTATTGCATATTGTGGTTGAAGCCTGCAGTCTGTGGAGCAAGAGTTACTTATTACCACTAACCAGAATCTGTCCCCCCCCACCACATTGGGATCCCCCACCCATGTGATCCATTGACATGCACAATTATTAATGAGAAGCTATTGATGCATTATAGGATGACTTTAGTCACAAAGGTTAAACGTATATTCAATATGTTGTTGACAGTTTGGGGGAGATGACCCTGTGAACTTGACAGTGTCTCATCAACTAAAGTGACTGGACTAGTTAGTCTAACACACAGGTCATTAGGTCAGTATCGACACAACAACCCAATGGATTAACATTAAGGCTGTGAAGGGAGAAGCCTAGATCATGTATCCAATTAGCCTTAAAGGAGCACTCCAGACTTATTGCATATATATATATGTATAAAGTGAATATATTGAAACCTGGCTGTCAGTTTATTAGAAACATTTAATAGTGGCACTCTAATGTTCTCTCTTAGACTGCGACATATTTCATTGATAATACATTTCATTTATCATTATGAATAGTGTATATGTAGGTGTTGTAAAATTTAAGCCAGACCAACAAGATAAAGTCATATGAAGTGCCGCATTCCATGGCAAAACTTGATCGACCTTAGAATTTATCTATCTGCCACACAGAGTTCAGGCTCTGAAGATTGCTATGCATGGCCTGCACACTTTACTCACATAGTAGTTTCACAATCATGCACACATTCCATAGATTTTCTTCGCCAAACTTCCTTACTTCTAGCATCTGTTTACCATTTAGTGTGTAGATAGATCATCACAGGTTTACTTTCTTTTGGCACACTGCACATGCATGTTAATGATGAAGCTCAAAATTTCAATCACAGTTTAAAGATAGATACTTGTGTGTTTAGGCAAGTTTATTTCCTGGTCAAAAATGTTTTGAAATATTTGAATTATATTCAGTGAGACTAGATTTGGTTAGTTTTCATATATTTCTGCATGAGGCAATTAAAGACAGCACTCATAGATAGTGGAGGGCTGAAGACCTGATAGTAATCTGCTTAGATCCATAAAAATAATAACTCTTTGTGAGTGCACACCTAGTGAGTTGCATAGATCTCCATATACTAGCCATATGAAATCTATCTAACTACATAGGGTCATGAACTAACATATTGCACTGCATAGATCCACATCAATATCAAATACACTTAGTAAACAGTGTAATAAATTACTGCACCATATGTAGACAATGTACATCCATGCAGTCATAATACCATTTGTACTACATGAGTAGGAATGACATCACCAGTACTAAGGGAATTAACTCGGCTAGGTAGGGGAACTAAATTGGTATCTTACTGAGTATGTGGGCACCCCACTCTCCCCTCACCTCCCATCAAAACACAACATGAAAACAGTGACATGTATATTACATGTACTGGCACATCCAAATCACCCCAAAAAATTCAAATTTTATATCCTTCTGACACAAATCTAACAAATGGTTGCTAAATGAATATTCAGCCATCAAGCAGATTAAGTTACAATTAATTTTAGAATTTAGGACTCCATTTTTTGGACTATTTCAGAGTTTAACATTTCCAGTTCTTGATAGGAACATTACCGATTACATTACAGCCCTCAATGCATTAATTGGCAGCGTTCAACATGCACATATATATTCTATAAGGATATGCTCAGTGTTGAAATATTCACTCTTAGATGCTGGATATATATATACACCATTCACCTCATTATCATCATCTTCCTCCACCACACCTTGCCCCCCCATTTCTCTTTTTAACGTCTGCAGAGGAGTTGTATGGATTTTCAAAGTACAAGGGTTCGTCGAAACATGGGGAAGCCTCAGGTACCAAAATTGTTCGCTTACGGCCTGCCTTGATAGATAGATGAATATAGAGGATATTTAAATATCTCCCTGCATCCATTTTTCCCCTTTATTTATGCAAGTTCCCCTCCCCCCCCCTTGTTTATCTCCCCATGTGTCTTAATTTAGAAGATGTAACCCCAGATTATCCCTTGGTGACGGCCCACGCTACATATATTTTCATCCCTTGGTGATGGTCAATATATACCATATTTTGTTTTATTCCTCGGTGACGGTCAATATCATATCGGTTGACTTGAATGCTTTTGATGCCTTCTTCTTTCTAAAGTGTTTATCAATGTTTACCTCTTTTAGGTGCATGCAACTACATACAACACTTCTCTCTCTCTCTATATATATATATATATATCTATGGTTTCTTCAATATCTCTTCTACAAAAAATCTCTCTGGACGAATATGAAAAAGACAACATTAGCAAAAATTATACATTCATCGCCTATCCTAATTCCGTTTTTAACTGGGTTTTGCGGATAAATCTTTCACACAGCATCACTTTTTGTAATTGTGTAACTTGGCATCAAACTTATACTTGTGTTAAAGGGGCAATAATGTGAAGCAAAAATGGAGCTTTGCTTGGTGGCACTCAAAAATTTGAATTACCAACTGCCTTTGCTCAATGTCTTTGTAACTATAGCAACATTGAAACAAAAAGGCTCTCATAAGGCATGAATAACATGTAGACAAATACTCAAAAACTACTTAAAAGGTTTGTTGTAAGTTTCTCAATTATTTGTAAATTTTCTTTTTTTCATACTTTTTACTAGGTTGATGAACAATTTTTGTTTTTTATTTGCTTGTGTCCATCAAATTTACTTATCTTTAAGTTTGTTTCCCAGACAACTGTTTTGACTTTGATGTTAGAAAATATTATTAGAATAGAATTAAATCCACATCCAAATGGTATTCGACCCACTGCAAGCATTCTGCACTAGCGCCACCCGTTTACCCAAACAACTACGCAGAAATGGCGTTTACAATATATAAGATATGGACGTATGCAGGATATGCTGATTTCCACTATGACTGTAAGATTAGCTATGGATTGGTGGTGTATGTACAGAGGTACAAACCTTGGCACATTGCAATAAGAATGGAATCATGGTGGAAATGGTATAGGTCTGCCAAACTTCTTCTTCAGTTACAATAAGTAGGTTTCATTGTAACTTTTTTTATATTTTCAATTTAAATTGAGCTAAAGGTATATATCATTTCCTGTGTGAATTAATAGTTTCTTGCATGTTTGAGAATGATTGCTTTATTAAAGGCATTGAAGACTCGCCCCAAACCGCGTGCCGCGCTCTGAAAAAGTTAACTTTCCGTTGCTTGCAAATGACGTTTTCTTCTTGTCGCTACAAAATGATCAGTTATCTTTCATCTAGACCTGAGATGTCGACGCTGCTATGTACACTGTGTTGTGGGTATTGACCGTAGCACATGTATTGACTGTACACTAGTGTCTAATTAATGACGGTAGCAAGCTGTGTGTGTATTTTCTAGGATCGATTATGGTGTCTAACACTTCTGTTACACCTCATTCCAAACTAGGTCAGATTACCGGCATGAGACGTTTCTTTGTGAGCGAGTCTTCACACCCTTTAAAGTGTATCCATTCCCCTTTTCATAAATGTATCAGTATATCAAAATTGAATGTTCTTCAGGGTCTTTTCTTTCCCTGATGTCATTTACACACTTTTTAATACTGACTGCATGAAATGTATGACCCTAGTTTTCACCATCACTTGGATCTGTTTCTCTCCACAGACAATGAAGGAAGCGGGAAAAGAAACAGGGAGGTCTCGTATGTGCTCATCAATCCCAGCAGTTCTCTGGAACTTAGAGTGGAAGATGTCGTGTAAGCATTTTCACCTCAATTTCGCTGTTGTTTTTGCAGTGTTAATGAATTTAATATCTTTATGACAACCGGTGGCGGAGCTAGGGGTATTGGTCAGGGGGGGCGAGAATGGTCTGTAGGGGCGCTTTTGACACTATCTAAGCGGAGCGCCACCAGAGGTTGGCGCGGAGCGTACAGAAATATTTTGAGTAAAGATACTCCATAGATCACCAGAAATTACCCTTTCCGGGCCTTGCTAATTTGCAGATAATGTGACAAATGTCAATAGTTAGATGAGAGCGCAGTAAAAAAGTCAATAATTGCGAATAAGTAAAAAGTGGTTAAAAGCTGAAAAGGGCGCCAGCTGTCCATTTGAGTCCGTCAGGGGGGCCTCCGCCCCCCCATCCCCCCCCTGACTGTATTGACGCTCCGCCACTGATGACAACATCAGGGATGGTTCATCTTTGGCACACAAAGTTAAATATTTAGTGCATTTTCTTTTAAAAAGACATAAGAGAAAAGAAAAACTACTTATCTAGGGCAAAAGTCTGTGTAGGTAAAAATGTAAAAGTTTAATAGAGGGCCTGATGTTTTTGATTCAGGAGGATCTTCTTAAGAGGCTATAAACTGAATTGAAGACAGATTAAGAACACATTTAAGATAGATAAATAGAAAAATAGACTGACAGATAGACAGACAACTATAACAAAAACTATGTGGGGATATTTTACCAACCTGTACTGCATACATGTAATTAAAGGTAGTCAGTATAGGCCCCAAATTATAGCCCGCTATAATTGCTAGAAGTTTTCAAAAAGTACTTTCCTGGAGGTCTTTACTTTCTAAATTGTTCTCAGACATTGTTAAGGAACACACAAGATGACTGAACGCCCTAGTGAGGAAAATTTCCTCAAAGGTTGAATTTTGACCAAAGGTGACCATATTTGAATATCTAGCATACTTGAGGCCAATTACAGCAAACCGTTAAGTCTTCTTAGGGATATTGAGAAATTAACAAAATCTGATAATTTTGCTCTTTTACAGTTATTATACACTCAGGGTCTAGACTTATTTCATTTTGGCAGTTAAAGTATTCCTATCCATTGTTTCTTCCAGTTTTATCATCAGACCATCTGGTGGACCTAAGACTCCATCTCCCATGCCTCCTAGGAGGAAATTCAGCAGCCGCAGAAGACCACCGAAGAAACCCGTCGAACCCAGGTTAGAATTTCAGGCTCCTTCACCAGTTAAGGCTAATCTGGACACAAAGCTCTGAATGGGCTCATAGTCAGCAGCAGCTGATTGAGTTAAACTTTGGAAAATGGAATCCGAGGAAAGATTCCAGAAAGATGAACAGACATACAGGTGGAGTTCTCACCCAACTAGAGGACAGAGATGACGATGATGAGGGCAGAGTAATACCATCACATCTTGGTTTGTGTATTGTCTGGTCTCATTGGCTTCATTGACGATATATCGAGTGTGTATGACCATCGAAAGTCAGTCTCTGTGATGTAACGATGCCCATCGAATTTGTTGATCTTGGAATCACAGAGAAGCCTTTTAGCGTTGTAGTGAGTTGAGTGGTGACAAACGTTGATCCTTGTTCTTACTCATCGGAAGTCGTACCCTTGACGTTTCTAAACTATATCATGATGATAGAAATATTACATTATAAAGACAAGTATTTTTTATTTCTATTGCAACCACTTGGCACGAGAAAATCCCAGGAAACATTTTCCAGGAATCCATCTGTCTATGTGCATGTCATTTACATGTTATTTACATGCCGTATGCATGTCATGTGCATGTAATATGGTTGCCACATGTATGCCATGTGATAGTTTGGGGACAGGACTGCAAGGACAAACCTAGTATGTGTAACATTAATCTAGCCTACCACAGTCTTATACCTAGGAAAGATACAAAGAGGCCTTTTTTATGTCCTTTATATTGCTTTAAAAGTGTTTGGATGAGTGGATTAAAATTGTCTGACATGGCAAATACCAAGATATCAGGCGTCATACCATATCTGGCAACACTCATGGTTTTACGAAATGTATCATCTCATGCAGAGTTGGATCTCCAAATCTCATATGCAACAAACGGTTAAATATGGTCACATCAATTCCCAGAAAATAGTCACTTGCAGTTAGTAAAAGTCAAAGATAGTTGACAAGAAATACAATGCCGAACACATATTACTTGTTGAAAATGTTGAAAAGAGGGGTTTTATCGGACTTTAGGATGGTCTGTTTTGGGCACAATCTATTTTTTCCCCTAACACCTGGGGAGGGGTAGGGGGGAGGGGAGGAAGGTTATTGGCACGTCTGTCATATGGTCAATGATATAAGGGACTCACATTTATGAAATCTTATAACACTGCAGATATAAATGAGTGTCTTGTTAGTTTCACTTAAAAATTCATACCGTGAACCTGATTGGAATCACCGAACGGATCTTTTTCATGAAGTGCATCCCTTAGTTTTTGTCTGATGTAAGATGCTTATAAATGTGTTATTACTTAAACACTTTTCTGATGTACAATGCCTATGGATGTTTTATTACTTAAACACTTGCAGGTCAAGCTATCCCATCTTGAGAAGGCTACCATATTGCCAAAATATTCTCTAGAAATGGTCACTCACGTGAGTGCTAACTTGCAAACATCAAAAGTATCTTGAAATTTACAAAAAACAGTAATTGAATTATTTCATTGAGTTTTTTGTAAAGTTAGTATACCTGTTAGAAACTAATGAGTCAGTTTCACATATCTGTAAAATAATGACATTTTAATCAAGCATTTTTTAAGAAAGAAAAACTTGAAATATTAAGAAAATACTTAAGCACATTATTGTGAAATCATTGATCAGTATTTTCACTTTAAATGAATTGCACAGCACATTGAAAAAACACAACAAGCAATGTATATTACTGGAGACAAGAATAATGTTATTATTTTTAAATTAACTCATTCATTCATTATGTAACAACCAAACTGCTTTTAAGTTCTGTCCTTTTGCTGGCATTTTGTAAATCAAATGATTAGCTTCTGGTAAGGGGCAGTGGAAGAAGGTTCAACATGGAGGGGCACACTGAGGGGCAGTGGGACATTTGACCTTAGGTACAAAATGGCACATTTTAGTTTAGAAAATTGGGTACTTTTTATTACTAAAAGGTGAACCTACATGAAATGAGGCACTTATATGAAATATTAAAAATGTGTCCCTATATGAAATATAGGTTTTGCACAAAATGGGGGAAGAAGGGAACGTGTCCCTACCAACTCTGCTCCCCTGCTACCATTGCTGAAGTATTTGTGTAAAGCTTTTTGAGTTCATTGGTTTTAAACAGGACTTTTCAATTTCATTTTAATCATTTTTTTGGTTGCCATATATATATATGGAAAATATTCTTGCCATCAATTTATAAATAATCCATGCTTCAGGACTTTTTATTTATATCGATTAATTTAAAACCTTATATTTGTTAATCTTCTTTTTATTTATTTACTGTTTGTGTTTGAATGATGAAGCAAAGCAAACATTGTTTTCTGTTTTAGTTTTATGTTCACTTTTCACATCATGAAAATAAAAATACAGGAGGTATGAAAAGGATGTACACGTTTTGAAACGGGTGCAAAGAGTCATGGGGTACCCACTAGATCTGTCAGTAAATGATAAAAAGTCAAATATCATTGAAACAAACACAGTAAAAATGTAAATTGTACCACATACCAGAACTTTATAAAACCGAATAAGGGTTCTGACTATGGTCTAAGGGTGTACACTAAACGTTTGTGGTATCTCGAGCTAGGCTTATGAAAATTCGAGCTGACGAAGCCCTTTCATATCACACAAACCAAGCTGATAGACACCGGAAATTGCCAACATTTTGATTGTACAGTTTTTCATTATCCCCAATTGGCTGCAATGATAGGATTAGGATTTCAGTGACCCTAGTTAAATAGTGCTGAATAAACAATTGAATGTCAGCATGTGAGTTTTAAGACTTTAATTTCTAATATTTTTGGTTTACTGAATTTCAATGATCCATGGCAAAGGAATGCAAAACTTACATTACAGTGCAAGTATTGTTGCCTCAAGAGGCTTTCATGTTTAAATCTCATGATAAATACTTGTTGTTTCACAAGTCAATTATTCGATTCGAATAATGGTCAGGCAAAAGTTTTGAAGGGAATGACTTGTCAGTCGATCCTTCTTCTCTATCATCATCATCATCAGACCTTAATCAATGTTGCTGAATATTGGTGAGTTTCCCCAAAGACTTGCTTTGTTTTCTGTGTTCATCTTAATTTAACGAAAACTGAGAATTCAAAGTTTGGGAGAGGGGTATTGGAAGAATTATCTTAACCTTCCTCCCAACCCCCTGCCTACCAGTGCGGTCCAACTATGCCTCAGCCATTTGATCAAAATGCCTTTCACCTCGCTCTGGCCCTCACCTTTAACCTCTATAGCATGCCAACATTTGGAGCCCAAACTGATAATATAAAAGCAAAATAGACACACAAAAAACACATGGACACATTTTTTTGGCTGACATTACAGCTGAAATATAATAGTATGATCACAAACAATTACACTAATATTTCTTGAAATTTTTTACTAGTTATGTAATCATTTTTTTTCCACTCAAATATGTATGTATTGTAAACTCTGCAACAGTCTGAATTAGTGCCACACGATCCTCTCAATTATTTTCTTTATTCTTAATGTTATTGGCATGTGAATTTCACCATTTTTCTATCATTACAAAATGTGTATATTGGAAGTGTAATTAATGTGCCTCCATTCAAGCTGATTATTATGAAGATCAGAATTAAACTTTTCAGTAAAATGGAAAAAAAAAACTTTGCAGCATACCTCACTTATTTTTTCTCGGCGTTTATTCGGTACTAAATCCTCTTAGTTTTGCAGATATATATATATTGGAGTATTGACTCAAATAGGATTTGGACACAACGAAAAAACAAAAACTGTTGTGTGGTGCATCGGTTAAATTTTTCCTACTGAAATCCCATAACCGCATTGACTTATATATGACTGTCTCTGGTTCATACCAACACCAGACTGGTTTGGGATTGTTGAACACTATGAAATGCAGTTTAGTCTCACCTGAGAAGCTGTTATTTGTGGAGATATTAAATTCATATGAGAGTAGGGATTATGCATAAATACAAATCAAAATAAATAACTCCAGAAAAAGTTTGTTATGTCCATAAAAAATGTCATCAATTTAAAAACAGATCACATATCAAGTGAAAAGTGAAGGATTACAATCGTGCCATCAAGGGCAAGGTCTTCTCAAATGAATTGACATTGATTGTATATATACCAGACTTGTACAACTTGAGCCAGCAGTACTCATACTTGCGTACCTTTTTCTTTGTTATTTCTTCCATTTTTTTTATTGATCAAACCATCCAGGTAAGTTTTAGATAATATAAGGACTTATAAATATATACCAAGCGAAATGTCTTGAAAATAAATGGAGAAACTGACCGGTGTCTTTAAGCAACATTTTTAGGTTAAATGATAGGTGGGATCAAAAAGATTCTCTCACGCAGAAAAAGCCTCTTTCAAATCTAAGTAATTGATGCGCCCCTTTGGTATTCTATCAGTCTTATAAAAGATGCAATACTCAACAAGATGAGCGAATTTAAACTTGTAAAAGAAATGATAAATATTAGGCAAACTGGAATGCAATTTGCAAGAAGATAAGTCGAACTTCATATGTAAGATCAAACAATTGTAAGGATGGCCGTAGATCATACTGAAAGCTGAAGAAAATATCTTGCTTTGAAAACACAAAATTGCTTATTTAAGAAGCTATGCTCTGCATCTAAATAAAATGTAGAGGTAAACGTGCAATCCCAAAAGAGATGTCCGATTGACTCAACCTCTAACCGGCAGAAAGTACACAAATCCGTATCAGCTTTATTCATTAAATGGAGAAGCCTATTGGTGGGAGAGAATTCTATGCAAAAATTTAAAATTGAAAAAAAAAAATTTTGG
>KN889908.1:0-13400 GCA_000934455.1 Apostichopus parvimensis
CCCTCTCCCAATTTCTTTTCAAGAAACACTTTTTTCAAGAAACACTTTTTTTTGGCTTAGTTTTTGACATTAAAATTTGCATCTGTTGCAAAATTATTTTCCCCTTTACAATTGAACATGTAACAGAATTCACATCAATATCCCTACTATGTGTGTCATTGCCCTGCTATCTTTTATTTCTTTACCCTGGATTCTGAATATATTTCGCTTCAGTGCTTACCGCTCCCTTCTATGATACTAGGCCATGGTCATCATTGCAGCAAAAATGAAACAAGACATAAAACTGAAAACAACTTCACCTGTTCATACCGACTCGATGCCATACACACCTTATGATCAGCCATAGTCCCATATTACACATCACTGAAATGAGCATGTAGGGAAATTTACAACTGCATTGTACCTGATCATTAGGTTTCACTCCTCTCTCGCTCTCTCTCATTCCCATTCATAAAACTGTTTCCCCCCTATTGTGTAATGTGTTAGTCCAACCAACTCTTAAAGCTTCTGATTGGTCCATGGATGGTTACTTGACTG
Source organism: Apostichopus parvimensis (assembly GCA_000934455.1). Lineage (NCBI taxonomy): Eukaryota > Metazoa > Echinodermata > Holothuroidea > Aspidochirotida > Stichopodidae > Apostichopus > Apostichopus parvimensis. Next base: position 538 of record KN889908.1, read on the forward strand.
TGACAGTGCTATGAATATGCATTACCTGTATCTTTGGTAGCTCACTGTACACTGTACGTGTCATTGTGGAAAAGACTCTGTGAAAGGCTTGATAGGGATTTCATTTTAGACAGTTTGTGTGATATTTGAAGACTTTCATTCAGCTCTGCCTTTCATCTGTTTACGTTATCTTTTTGGAGAAAAAATATAAAAGAAAAGTATAAAAAAAATTCTGGCTGGAGGAAGTAATAATTGGTATCATCAATTTTAAAAGGTTGTTTCAAATTAAATAGATAGCCACTCTTGGGTGAAATTATGACATCTTAGTGCTTTCAAAATTGCCTATTGCATGTATCATTTTTCCAAAATTTGGTAACAAAATTTCACAGAGTAAGTTGGGTGCAACCTGTGGTTTCATTTTTTTATGGTCCTTGAGAAATGGTCTCATTGCTGGATATAGTCTGGATATCCTATTGGAAATAAGTCGGTTTGATCTTCTACCGATTATTAAAACTGATGAAATCCATTTGATGATCCGGAAACTGTTGCCATTATGGAGGGCGGACACGTACTGAGTGAGCTCGGAAATGGTCGAGGACTTAATTTAACGATGGATTTCATCATTCAAAATGTAAGTTTGTCTCTGTCTTGATGATGTTTTAGGCTTTTAAACATGGCTAGAAGTTAATGTTGTTATTTTGCTGGTAATTGGTATGTAGAGTAGTATATATGCGTTTCATGTTTGCCTGTATCAGCTGTGTCAGCTGGCTTCATTATGGTCTCGGGGGTATTGTGAGTTGAATTCTGAGAGATTAATCTTCACTGTCATATCAGACTGCCAAAGAGCAAATTGTTTTTGTTTTATATTTTTCTCATTTTCTTATTTTGTGAATTTGTATTTATAACAGTAGCTGTTAAATGAAAGATTGGCTGAATGACTTGGAGGATTATAAGTGGTGGCTTGGGGGGGGGTTTAAGCTTTCTGCAACATTATTCCGTCTCCAGACAAGGAAGGCAATATGGTGGGGGGGGGGGGGGGGGGGGGGGGGGGGGGGGGGAGGGGGGATAGGGTATGATTGGTGGAAGGGAGCAGTAATAGGTGGGCTGCAATTTTTTTTCTAGTTCTCTTCACTGCTGGAGATCTAGCAGTTGTTTAATATAGATTTTCAAACTTTTCAAACTGATCAACATGTTACCAAGATTTATGTCAAATGATGCATTTATGTCAAAGAATCAAATCAACCAAACCTTGCTTGGGACAATTAAATTAGTAGAGTGTATTTTAAGAATGCCTCAATCAATCTCTGAGACTTATTATCACAATGTTTCTAAAGTTTAGGATGTATGTATCGAATGTTTCTTGCTTCATCCTTAGATCTCTAGGAAAAATTTACTGTGGTGCGCATGCACACACCCAATGGTAAAATTTACAATTGACCTTTTAAAGACAGAGAAAGCATTTTTGGATAACAAAATGGCTTCTGTGATAAATAAGCAGGTTAAAGCAGCTGTTAGTGTTTGGTCGGCAACTTCACCAATTTGCTATGTAGTATTACTCAATAATAACTTTACACTTGATGAAATTGTTAATAAACAAATTACTCATGATTCCATTCCATATTCCATTCTCCCAGATACATAAATTTTGCCTATTATTTGATAGTTATCTGTATCGAGCAAATGTTAATATTTCAAACATATTTACTTTACTTTTACACTGTCTAATATTTGTGATGAAAGTTGATCATAACAAGCTAATAAATTCCACTTTTTTTTGAGGATTTGATGTTTGGAAGAAAAAGTATGATCAAACTCCTGCCAGAATGCTGCTTTAAGTTCTGTCTAAGTATATTTCAATTAGAGAAGAAGAATAGTGGAATTTGTTTTATTGCGGTCATTTCTGGGAGTAATGTAAACAAATTTGTGACATTTTGAAAGATACTGACAGGATTTCAGCCAAAAGTTTAATGTCGTGTTTAATGTTTAATGTTTAAAGTTTAATGTCGTGACAATTTTGAGACGAGCATGTACAAAATCTGTCAATCTTGAACGTAGGTGCTTGGGGAAAAAGGGAAACTGGATGGAAAGGAACAAAGGAAGGGAGAGAAAAGTGACAAGTGTCCATAATATAAAGACATAGGTCTACCTAGCCGCAGGCATAATTCCTATCCACATTTGGACCCTCATTGAGGCAAATTTTTCTTTAAATAAAGAGAAACGAAAAAAAAAAAAAAATTCTATGCAACAACTTTGTATTGAATTAAATGCCTGACATGTAAGGCTGTCAAATTTGGAAAAGATTTCAAGGCAAATCAGCTATATGCCATAGCATTCATGTGTAAAGAAATTACTGCTTAGGGTCTGTTATGTGTCATTCCATAACAACTCCCTGGTCATACCAGTATTAATCAAGAAGTGAAATCCCTTTCCCATCACAAAGATCTGTTAGTGAACGGCCTTCACACTTCTTGGTTTTCTTGCATATTGCATACATCTAGAATTTGAGTCATTTGTGATCTTTGTTTCTGCCTATTTTTTTTTTTTTTTTTGGTCAGAGCATTCTACTTGCAGATGAGTCAAGGTCACTAGAAAAAACAAGAGAGGAAAAAAAAAACTGTTGCAGCTAGGTCTTGTAAATTGTAAGATACTTATTTAGAGGTTAAAATCTAAAAATTTTTCAAGGAAAATGTGGAATCGATCAAGGGGAGGAGTAGCTACAACAACAAATGACCAGTCTGTGTAATTACTGTTATATTCTGTACATTTCACGAAAGAAAGCCAAAAATGTGAACTATTTTTTTATGAGAGCTTATATGACATATGTCCTTCTTTTATGAAATTGGGAATATAATTAAGTGCAAACTTTAGGGAGTAAGTTGCAGCTCACTGTGCATGAAAGGTAGATCATGTCAAGATAGTGGTGTGTGGTACTTAGTTTCCATATATAAGCACTGCAACAAATACTGTACGTATGTTGTACACATTTCTCTATGATACGAGGGGTATAGGCCTTTACCATAGTACTTTTCAAGTGAGATTCCAAATTTAATTCTAATGCATTAATATTAAGAGTAAACAAGATCTCCATAAATATGGATGTTGCATTCAATTGCTCTCTTTCCATTCCTCCCCCACCCCCTCCCTCTCTCCGTCCCATTTAAGTTTCTCTCCTTGGTGGCATGTTTTAGCAATGAAAGGCCAGTTTCCTTGGCCCTCTGGATAACTGGTCTTCCTTCTGGTCATGCAGGAGTGCTAATTAACCGACACTTCTCCATACATACGTACCAGGTACATATTGTGAATAAGTACTTGACAAAGTCTGTAAGAGGCACAGAGTGGCTAATTGACTTAGTTCATTACATGGTCAAAGTACTACGTATACATGTCAATCATTTCAACCTTGAAGGTTATGTGTGTCAGGTATGCTTCAATTTAGCAACTTGGAGATAAAGCCCTTCAATATAGCAGCCAACTGGTTGGTGTAAAGGTTCCTTGTAGACCTTGAACAACAATTCCAGAAAAATTTGACGGTGTCTTAGTTATATGGCATAAGTACGGTAACGATTGACAAAATTAATTGCTTTCTGTATGGATTTTCCTTTGTAACCTTTACATTGATTGCATATGGATTAATTAACATACAGAAACACCATCGGTACATTTATCGGTGTACAGCACATACAGTGTAAAAGAATTTTGAATACAATATATACGTTCGTTGCTTTTGATATTTTCATCAAACGCCGGCCAGTGTCTTTAATTCTTAAAGTCTTGTCTCGGTGTCTGCCCTTTGTCTTTCCACTCACGTCCATGAATTTCAACTCCGAGATGCTTTATTGTCTTATATGATAGCCATTTACTTGATTAACAAGTGGTCGTAGGAATGCAGAAGTGTCTCGTAACTCCACATCGAATGTTTCAGATTTACAACATCGGTGTCTTTCTTGTTTGTAACCCGCTGAGAGGTAATGAACTCCATTAAAGGACTCGGTTGTTATTTTAAACCTCGATTCTGGTTTTATTGTGATAGATATTGCTGTTGTTGTTATTACAATAATAAACCTTTTATGAACGATATTTTGCCACCAGACGAGGTTGAAGCGCAGCACATCAAAGACATATTTATGTCTATGCCCCTTCCTATAGGCTCTTGTAGCCAACCAAACAAAATTTGCTTAGTATATATATCATATACATTGAAATGGGTTTCAACATTGCATTGTTACTTTTGGTAAAGTTATCCTCACAGAACTCTGTCATTTTCCAAACTGTTGCATGTTTTATGTCTACTGTAGCATAATGCCAGGGTGAGGATCAGTGGTGGAGGTCACTGGGTGAGGGTGGATGGGTGAGGGTGGATGGGTGAGGATGGATGGGTAAGGATGGATGGGTAAGGAAGGATGGATGGGGGTGGATGGGAGAGGATGGATGGGTAAGGATTGGTGGGTAAGGATGGATGGGTGAGGATGGATGGGTGAGGGTGGATGGGTGAGTGGATGGGTGAGGATGGATGGGTGAGGATGGATGGGTAAGGATGGATGGGTAAAGGTGGATGGGTGAGGGTGGATGGATGAGGGTGGATGGGTGAGGATGGATGGGTAAAGGTGGATGGGTGAGGGTGGATGGGTGAGGGTGGATGGGTAAGGATGGATGGGTAAGGATGGATGGAAAGGTGAGGGTGGATGGGTGAGGGTGGATGGGTGAGAAAGGATGGGTGAGAAAGGATGGGTGAGGATGGATGGGTGAGGGTGAAAGGGTGAGGATGGATGGGTGAGGGTGAAAGGGTGAGGATGGATGGGTGAGGGTGAATGGTTGGGTGAGGGTTGGAGAAATAATATATAAACTCTAATAAGAGTGCTTGTTCTGTAAGACTTTGACTTGATCCTCAACTGTTATACAGTACAAGGGTGAGGGTCAGTGGTGGGTGTCGGTGGGTGAGGTTGCGGATGAGTGGGAGAAAACATATATTAACTCTGGAGTGCTTGTTCTGTTAGACTTTGCCTTGATCATCATAACTGATGTACAGTACAAGACCCACATTCTGCAATCTGCATTGGAAATTCTTGGGTACAGTTTATGTTCCACCCGCAGTACAAAAATTACCTGAAGACCTAATGTAAGGTAGAAATTACATACTCAGGTTTTCAATCTTGTTTATTTTTAACATCATGTTAAAATATACCGTTATGGAGTTATTAATTCACTTACCACAATATTTGCAATCGTAATGTCTTTGAAATTGGATGCACATCAAGTAGCATGTTATTTAATCTATTAATGAGCTCTCTGAGGTGCATTTTTTCATACAGTTGTTATTATGAAGACAGCGTTTTGTGACATATTCACTTGCTGTCGTTTTCGTGGCTGTGTAATTTAATTTTCCAAGTATCTCTATCGCTATCCGGCTATCGATTATGTTTCATCTCGGTGGTATAATGATGATTTTTTCCGAGATACTGTACGTGCAGAGGAAAATGGAAATAGATTTCTTATACCCTTGCAGTTGACAAGCAACCTTGAGCAATCATTTCTAAATTGCAGTTTGTGCTTAGAAAAGCATACAAATTCACAAGTTTTTTGTTTTGTTATTTTTCAATCTTGAAGAGATATTGCCAGGATACGTATGTCACAAGAAAGTGACAAGTTGGTCCTTGAGTAGATTTGAAAATTTTCTTCCCAAGTAGATTTAACCTTTTACATTCATTGTCCTGTCAAGTGGTGCTTCTACATGCTGAAAGACTTTATCAAGTGCCCCTATTTACTTTGCTTCTCACTTACCTATCTCCCCACAACCTCAGTACTCTCAACCTAGTGTGTCCCGATGTGTTAGTATACCCGGTGTAGTTAGAGATTATAATGTAACTGACTTACATTTTGACACAAGGTATTATAAGAAAAATAATAACAAGAGCGTACAGAGGAAGGGGTGTGGTTGGATGGGTGTGGTTGGATGGTGTGCTTGGACGGGTGTGCTTGGATGGGTGTGCTTGGACGGTGTGCTTGGACGGTGTGGTTGGATGGTTGTGCTTGGACGGTGTGCTTGGACGGTGTGCTTGGACGGTGTGCTATGGCATGAGTGGTTGGGTTTTACACAGATTCCTGAGATCAGCCAGTTTTCCAATATTAATAAAAATCTTAGTTCAACATGGTGTTGTTATGACTATATATTAGCTCCACAAGATAATGCAAGCTAAAACATGCTTGTAACACTTCTGTCCTTCACACAACCATTAAAAACAAACTCCATCAGTGGGAGTATATATTGGGAGGAAGGCCTGTATATATTGATCAATACACAGGATATGATGTTGTGTGTAGTAAATGGAGATCTGTATTACTGCTTTATGGAAAACATATTATTCCAAGTGATCCTAATTTACAGACCGTTGCTATTCCATTAAAAATTATGTAAATTATAAGAAAAGAGGGTCAGGAGAAAAAAGTTTAGAGAATTATCAGCTCAAGAACTGTATTATATATTCTGTATATTTATTACTTGTTTTACAAATCAATCTCCAAAAAACTGGCCCCAAGTAATTTGGTTATCCAAGTGTACATGCACAGTCCTGTAATGAAATTATGAATGCAAACAATTTGTCTTCTAGCTGTGGCTTAAGGGCTTGTGGTTTCAAGTTCACTACACAAAATGCAGTTTGATTGTGGTGGTACCCGCCCATTTTCTGGTGGTTTTGCTGTCTTTTTTCTTCTCAGCTCTTTCATTATTCATATAATTTCACAGTGATTCATTTAATCTGGGACCTGTGGTGGTTTCCCAACCATTATGAGCAATTACCATCGGGCCATTCACCTTTATCTGCATATTCCGTACAAGGTTACAAGCTACAGTAGGACAGATTAACAGGTTGGCTCTCTGTGTTATCCTCCATGTACTTTATTTAAGTCAAAGGTCAATTTCAAATTTAGAGGACAATTATTAAGACCTTTTCAAGTGTCATCATGTGTTGGTGCCAAAATGTGTGTCGCACAATTTAATGTAATGGTCTAGCTTTTCATATTGAAAAAAAAATCTTTTGTACATCCATGTTTCACACATATATGTAATCTGTAAGACTATCTTCATAATTGTATTCTTTGGAAAAAAGACAGTATGAATTTCTCAAATTATTGATGGCTTGCCTTGTTGAACATATTCCAATGTTTTAATATATGGTGTGCTTGTACATGCATGTACCCTTTGCGCATTTTACACTAATTACTGTACCACTCTACTGTATTCTGCTTGAATATGTCTCAATAAAAGCAGAAACTAGGTCGCACAACTGAAAAGCAAATGACAAAAGTATTTGAAAGTTGCTTTCAAAACCCAATCAATCCGCTGTGCATAAAAAAAAAACACGCTACCATTGTTAAGTAAGTTTTCCTATGCAAAGGCATGCTGCAACCTTGCCAATTATAATCAGAATAAATTTTTTGATCAATAGTTCAGCTGCCTCAATACATCTTCTCACTTTGCAGTTTTAACTCTTGTGTCATACATATACAGAGTTAGATGACCTTACAGTACAGTACATGTATGTATATGTATATATGTGTATGTGTCAGGTAAACAGTGAGGGTCACAACCACCCAAAAAAAAAGTGCAAATTTGAAAAGGTGAAAAATTTCTTAATAACTTTGCATGTACAGTAATGGATATTGCTATATAGATGGAGGTAGCTATACAAAAGATGAATTATTGGAAATGTAGCGGTATTGCACTGATATATTAGTTATATCTTTTGACAGAGGGAGAGAGAGAGAGATTGCGCTAGTGAGAGAAATAAAGAGATAGGATTGAAGTGATAATAATAGAAGCGCATTAGATAAATATCTGTGTATCAGCTAGACCATGCACAGAACTAATATGTAAAGCTATATATATAGTTGAACAACAACAAATAGTAAACAATCTTTATCTCATCCAAACTTTGAGGCTCAAAATAGTGAAATCATTGTGTGCAGACTTTGTCTCGACTTCCCTGACAGTTTTTTTTTTTTTAATATTGCGTTTCTTTTGAGAGAGGGAGGGAGAGAGTGCGCTAGTGAGAGAAATAAAGGGACAGAATTGAAGTGAGAAGATATAGCTAATAATAGTAGGGCATTAGAAAAATATCGATGAATAATCTTAATTACGAGAGCAAGATAGAGTACTTAACACTAACAAGGTCAGAATCGCAAATTCCAGACCAAACCCATCTCGTCAAACAGTTCAAACTTTCAACAGCATAAATATGTGTGCAGAGCTGCATTATGGCTGTTATAATGTGATCCTGCATCACATTACTGGAACACTTCTCGCCCAATATACACTATTAACATTCGATGGTATTAGCACCCAATTATCCACGCCTCTGCACGCAAAATATCCCAAGGAAATATAAGTGTTTGTGAAGGATATGTGCGAAGGAAATTAACTCTCACAGCAGTGCATCTTCCTTCAGCTGTATAACACTCACATTTATGTCATCTTAAAGTGATCAATTAGCCACGGTGATTGAAAACTATGAGCTGATCTGTTTAAGAGGCTTGACCCATATATTTTGCTAATCATATTCTTGCCACATTTCTGAAACAAAGGTTCCGTATGAGAATTGGCTCTTCTTTGACTTAAAAAAAAAATTAACTCGGGCAAATTTATCGACAAATGTGGTCGACTAAAAACCCAAGATTAAACACCTCGGTCAAGTCGAGTTCTAGATTTCATAAGTAGAGTACATACCACAACTCGCTCTGTATTTATTATTTGTGTCTTGCTGCACTTATTAACCCTTGAAGTGTTTCTTGCTATTTAAACCTAACATTTTGAGAATGGCACGTTTTACCTCGCTCTATCTCCACCTATCTCTCTCTATCTCTCTGTGGTTTCTTTTCAAGCTTGCTGTTTCCCTCACTCGTGAGTAGAATACGATGTTCAGAGATTGCATATTAACATTCGCTGTTGGATTTCTTTAATTTCAGACTCATGGGACCATAAGATTGCAGATTTATGTTCTGGAAAATGTTTTTAGTCTCGGAATAAATGTTCGTTATTAGGTTTGGCTAATATTTTTTATGGAAACAAAATCTGCTGTTGATGGCATCCAGGCATACACTTCAAAGATGAGAAGAAGTCGACCATTGGGTGGGATGTCAGATTTTTCTTTTTCGATTTTTTTCTCTTCTTTTCTTTCCTTCTTCATCTTGATATCCATGATATTTGATGTCGATGCAGAAAGGAAAAAAAATGATCAAAAATAAAGGGAAAGGCTGCGCATGGCTGGGTCTGATAATAAGTGCTAAAGGTCTAACCAGAGGATGAAATTGATCGGGGTCCGAGATGGGGAAACGTGTATCTAGTACTGCAGATGCAAGCACTCCTGAGGTTTGGCTTTGTGTATTAAACTGTATCTATATCTATGTTGTTAATGGGAAGGAGTGCATACAGTGCGGGCTGAATGGAGGAGAGTTTCAAATTGAAGGAGAACATGATGGTTGGAAGCTAAGTTAACTTCTAGTCGATATTCACAAGTCACCAGCTTACAGGAAATTGGGATTGGGGGGGGGGGGAAGGGGGAGGTGGTTTATACTTAAAATAAATAGTCAAGTTTAGGAACATATGTTGTTTTATAATATCTTTGTATTGACAGAAGGGTGATAGATTGTGGATCTCAAATTTCTTGGTTTTATGACATTTTACGGTAATTGTGTATGCAAATGTGCAAAGTAGGTAGCCATTTGAGTTGGGGGGAAGGAGGGGGAGGTGGTTGGTGGTCTGACTCCCCCAGAATGATGCAACCAAAAGTCTGTAAATTTCTGTACCAGCTTGAATATAGAGAACATCTGGTAGGTCTGCCACAGGTAGTAAAATTTGTAACCTCTTAGCATAAATATTATCGATAGAAAGAGGTGAAGTAATTGACCTTCTTTTGCTAGCTTTAAAGGTGTGTCAGATTTTATATTTATTGCACAAATAGATGCATAAATATACAAACCTGGAAAAGTATATGTACCCTTTCTCAGGTCATAATTATGTTGGATGTAAACGGCTGCTACTTCATTCGTGTTTGGAGTAAAATATTGATTTGAGAGAATAATATGATCGTGGTGTACTGCCAGTGTTTTAAAGTCCACAATAAGTCAAACTAATAATAATGAACGGTTAATGGGCACCTCTGGAGACTTCTAAAAGCATCTCGAGACATCTTTTGGCCAAAACAATTCTCCTTTGTATGATTCATAAGCTGCAATAATATGCAATTCATTTTTCAGACGATCGTCGATACCTCTGTCGGTCCTCCGTTGGTCGTGTTATATACTTCTCCGGTTGAACTAATGGCCGGTTGTAGTGTATATGACTAATCGAGTACGCAGTGAGTTATACCTCAGCCGAATGGTTCGTAACGAAACAACAAAACAGAAAAAACCTACCTATACTCTCTGATCGCATGACATCCATAGATACATGCTGAGCTGCACCTTTCCTAGAATTGAGTTGCCCCTCAAAATTGGTCCTATTAAGAGCACTGCAGTAGTACTGTGCCGCCTCTGCTACAATTCTGTCGTACACTGAAACGACCATTATTAAGACATTTTTTTCTTTTTTTTCGTTACTAAATAGTGATTAGGTTTACACTTACTCCTCAAATTACCAAACATAAGTGGGTGTGATGGATGGTCTCATTGCAAGTTATAGCTTGCAATTTTACATTGTTAACTGTAATAAATGGGAGTTTAGGAAGAGGACATGGAAAGGTAATTATTATACAGAGCCAGCTTTATGGGACTTGAAAATATCCTCTATCGGGGGGGGGGGGTGGGGGCTGAATAGTATCGTCATGATCAGATGAGAAAAATATGTGAAAAGTTACAATATGACTAGAATTATGCTGGTAGTGGTGGTGACATGCTACCATGCACCCACAGTTAGCTAATAGTGATATTACAGTGTGTCTGTGTACATGTGTATTTAGCCTGTATTCTCCTATAATACTGGGGAACTGGGATGGTTGTGAATATCATAATTGTACTACAAAGGGTCTGGTTTATGAAAATGCTGGCACTGACGCTGAACATTTTGAAAAACGATACCAACCGGATGAAAATTGACATGGCACCTTAGGTAAATTAAATGATGCTTTGACTGTGATTCTGGCCAAAAGATGGATGGTCACAAATTTACGAACTTATTTAAGGATTTAGATGCGCCCATGATATTTATAGCTGGGCACTTGTTGGCACTAGACGGGAAGTAACCTGTCAGTCTCTGCGTAGTGTTTAAGGTGTATATTACCAAAATAGATTAAGAGATCGCATTTAAAGGCGGAGAATCAGAGCAAAGTAGAGCAGTTGTGTGAAGACAGGTAAGCTACCTATAAATTAGGAAGCTTCAACATAGGATGTCAGCAGTCAAATTTAAAGAACTATCATGCAAGTCCACATTTCAAATCTGTGGCCAAACCTGATGTGTTTCATTTTCCTTGCTATATATCGCTATGTCATTGCGCTGTCACGCATCAAATTATGTAATCTCACTAAATATACGGTAACATATATGCTGTGCAACATCATGTTATAGAACTTTCTATGAATGGATAACATCTCCATGGAAGTTTCAAGTTATATACAGTAGACGTCTACTTCATTAATATTTTATGGGTAACGTTTGAATGGGAATTGAACTACATATTCATAAAATATTCAGCATTAAGCGAACACTATCCGCGTATCATATTTATTATCTCATGTATCTGTTACTTGAATTGGAAGTTAAATATTAATTGCAAAGGTACCGTAGCTCGGGCTGCTTTACTGAAAATCTAGAGATCTGAATCGATCAGGATGAAATTTCTACTTTAGATCCTAATCGAATCCTTTCAGATTAAACAAAAAGTTTAATTGCACGATGTTGCTATATAGGAACAAAGCTGTCATTCTATATCCTCAAGATCAAAGTTATGCTCCAATTACCTGAATTTGTAGGGTACAAAATATATCTATGAACCAACCACTCTTGACTAGAGCCATTTTGACACTCAAATTCATGTTGGTGGCTCGTATGTCTGAGTAGGTTGAAGTTGATAGCAAGATGTATACATACTTAGTGCGATTAAGTATGCACATGGTTAGTAGAATAGGAAAATTGAAACTTTAAAAGCAAGTGATAGGCTGTAATTTGCAAAGCATGTTTAGTACTACACATGTCACACGCAAATAAACACTTTTTTTTGGTCACAATATATATATTTTTAGAATCTTGTGAAGGTGTCTGTTCCTTTACTAGGTAAACACTAGGCCTACAAGAGTGGGTGGGGGAGGGAGGAGGGGGAGGGTGGGGGAGAGGAGCTTGCAGATGGAAAATATTACCTTTGAAGTGTGATCATTGCCATGGTTTGCTTTCCCTCCAATTTTGCTGGCAGCTTGTCCAATTTCCTCATCCTCTTCCTTGTATGCAAACCATCCTCTTCAGATTTCTGATAGTGGGCGCCACATAAAAAAAAACCACTCTAAAAAGTTCTAAGGCTTACTTCAAGATTCGCGTTTTACATTTAAAAGTTACAAATTTTGCAGGTTTGCGTTAATGTTTAATCTTGAAAGGAATATTTGGCAGAGCTTGTTAATACCATGTGTGTATGTTTCATTAGATCTGCAAACATGATTCGCATGTGCATATCATGTGTGCAGACCAAAAAAAAATAAATAAATAAATGAAAAGAACTACAATTAGGCTTGAGCAATTAGTAATTATGTTCAAAACTGTGTGTGTGGGGATTGGGAAGAGCATAAATTTGCACTAGTTCCTGTACTAACGTGCAAACTCTCAAGAGTATAAGTAAAAAACTACTTGGGCAAGTACGAATACAGGTAACTTTGCCCAGAATACAGAAGCACTAGTACGGATTCACTTG
>KN889908.1:30175-48425 GCA_000934455.1 Apostichopus parvimensis
AATATAAGTACAAAATGGGTCTGCTATGAAAATTTATATTTTCACACTGAGTATACAGAGTGTCCATTACATTAATAAACCAGTTACTAGACTACAGGGCACTGACATGGTAAATGGGTCTGCTATGCAAATTAATATTTCCACACTGAGTACACAGAGTGTCCATTACATTAATAAACCAATTAATAGACAACAGTGAACTGACATGGTAAATGGGTCTGCTATGCAAATTTAGATTTTCACACTTGAGTATACAGAGTGTCCATTACATTAATAAACCAGTTACTAGACAATGGGGCACTGACATGGTAAATGGGTCTGCTATGCAAATTAATATTTTCACACTGAGTACATACAGAGTGTCCATTACATTAATAAACCAGTTAATAGACAATGGGGCACTGACATGGTAAATGGCTTTGCTATGCAAATTAATATTTTCACACTGAGTATAGCGTGTATAGTTTTCTATTGTTCTAGACCTAAGTCACTACGGTGCAAATACAGCACAACAGCACATACAGTACACAGTGTAATCTACAGTGTAGTTGAAACTTACAGTTCACTATTAAACACATTGTTAGTGTATACATAGTTATCAGGACTTCAGCATGGATCTGGCTGATGTGTAAATTGATATGACTTGCCAGTAAATAGGAAATAAGGTACTTCAACACAACAGGATGTATGTTCCAACTGAGCTGTTGATATGCTACTGCCTACATAGTAGAGCTATTACACACCTGTCCCCTTCTCTTGAAAGCAGGCTGCATTTGTACAGGAATCTGCACAGTGGGAATTTACCCTTCTGAATGGATTGACTTTTATGTAATATGCATATATAGTGTACTTTCAGATCCAGACTGTGTGCCTGTACAGAAATCATGTTTACAGGAATCGTTGGTTTATTCCACTGGTAATTTCAACCGTAACGATCCATCTGTGACATTTATCTAGACCTTGACAATACATTAGTTACATGATGCTCCTATCACATCAAATGAGATGAGGCAGATGACAAAAGAGATGGGCTGGGAGAAGGTGGGGAAAGGTGGAGGGGATTGGAAAGAGTTATCGCATAGATTCAGACCACTCTTTTCTCATGGTCATCAAAGTGTGGCTACAATTAGCTGACATAAACTAACAACACAATAGGGTATGTCCTTCCTGTTTATCTGGTCTTGTACTGTTATCCTGATCAATTCAGAATACATTAATATTAGTGTTGGATCTCTACATTAATAATATTTCAGGAAATCTTACTCTACTTATGTTGTGTTTATTTATGCATCCCCTGTTATTAGAGTCAAGGAGATGTCACGGAAAGGATACCTACGGTAGGTAGGCAGAAAAGAGGGGCCTGGGCGGATTTGCAGAGCAACTATAAAGCTCTCATTTTGGACTCAACTATTCTTGAAATCTTGAATGGCTAAATGACATTTCAAGGTGTGTAAACAATGTAACTTAAAAGATATATATCACAGATTCAACGGGGCAAAAGTCTAACACGACTGAGTCTATATATGTTCTCTGCTAATTCCAAATATGATAGCCATCTTGAAATATACACTACATAATGTAGTGTATGTAGTCTACATTACATGTAAGGGATTCAGCTGGTTTTATCAATTATGACAAAGATAACAGAAATTAAATACACCAAGCACAGCCAGATCACACAAGGAAATATACAGTCAAACCAAAGTAGTGAATAAACATTTGAAACAAGTGACATTTACAATACAAATGTAATGGCATATAATCGCAAAAAAAACCAAGACGAAATCCAAGGGAAATTTTTCCACAAGAAATCCGTGTGATGACACTTTTAATGGTAGAATGAGATGGAAGGGCAGTGACCGGGGGGGGGGTCCGGTCATAGAGGGCGCACAGTGTTATTATTTTACCAGGACTTTATAGGCACGTTACAGTAGAACGAGATGCTAAGGTTGTGAGGAGACAGGTAAGCGAGGAGCGAAGTAAATTTATTAATTATGACAAAGATAACAGAAATTGAATACATCAAGCAACAGCCAGATCGCACAAGGAAATATACAGTCAGCCAAAGTAGTGAATAAACATCTGGAACAAGTGACATTTACAATACAAATATAACGGCACTAGTATGGAATTTCAACTGTTTCAGGAAATAAGAGATGTTGAACTTAACAGGCGGTTTAAACTATTCATAGAATTAAGTGATCTACAGTATGTATACAAAGTCAACATGCTAATAGTGGTTGGGATTCATTTCAAACATTGCCACATCCAAACTAGACTGAGATGGACTTGTTTGGTATCTGAAGCCTGGCTTCCTTATAGATATATGCAAGAAATGAAATAGATTAATATTACATAAAATGGTATAGCAACAAACTTAATACCCAACAACTTACTGGTTTGGGTATTTACGAATGACTATACTTACCTGTCTCCAACTGTATAAATGCAATCCTACCTACCAAGCTTATAACAACTGGTAACATTCTTGCACTGTCCGCCCCCTCCCCCTCCCCCTCCCCTCCCCTCCCCCTCCCCCGGGGGTAAGAGGGGGTAAGAGACGAATGAAGTATCTTTGTTCTTATAAATGCTGTAAATTTTTCTATTCACTCCAAAATATTGACATCAGATGTTATATAACAGACATCAGCATCAGTAAGTGTTGTTCCAAAATATGCTAGAAAGTGTGATTATGGTCACCTATTCTAGAACTTCAACAAGCATTATATTTCTACCTTCATTTGCATTTGACCAACAATTTGACATTTATACTACTGTATAATCATTTAAACTTGTCTTATTGTAACACTCCTCAATTTCTGGTAAATACCGTTAACTGGCCTGTGAAAAATAACAATTTCAGATGTATAGTCAGATGAAAATTTGTTTCTTTAGCATTGGCCATAAAACATATTTTTATATCTGGCAACAATATCTGTTTTTACCTCCAATATCTAAAATTATTGAACAGCTTGTTCATAACTGTTTTTAAAACTTTATACTTAAGCATGACTTATTGTATCCAAATGGTTTCCGTAAAAAGCAAAGCACCCCACATATATGGCAGCACTGAATCTTGTCCCCAAAAATCTTGGGAAGGATTGGATAATATGTTATGTACAGCTGCACTCTATCTTGAACTTTCAACAGCTTTTGATGCAAGTAGTACAAATAACAGATTGAAACTATATTTACCTAAACTCACTTTACTGACAGTTTATAATGCACCTGTATTGCCTCATTTAATCTACAACATCCTTGTGTTAGGGTCAATGCCAACATGTCAACACTTGATAGCTTTTACGAGATCCTGAGAATGACAGAAATATTTGTAATGTTTCTAAAGTTCAGATTCTGTGCCCCTTTTCAAAAACTTAAACTTGCTTACACTTAATGCGCTCCATAGATATCAATTAGGAATTTTTCTCATTTCAAAAGTTTTATAATTGGTTTAATACCAGATAATTTTCACCAACTATATCCATTGTAACAATAAAATTATAACAATTATAACAATTATATACAATTCTAACAATGCGTACAACCTTCATTCTTATAAAATGTTACAAACATCTATGTCCAGGACTCATATGTATCATTCTCAATTTCTCAGGTTAAATGTTCTGGTGTCGCCCTTTGGAATTCTTTAAGTGAAAACATTAGAAATTAAAGTGAATTAATTTCATCTTAAAAAAGAAAACTATTATCTGCCCAACGAATAACAAAATATTTTTGTATAGTCCTGCAGTATTATGTATATTGGATTAATTTTTCCTTCCCCAGTTCTGATAAATCCCTACAATATTAATAGCATTTCTGTCAACAGTGTTTTTTTGGTGTTTCCCCGGTCCCTATTTAAATTTATAGATCTTTTCTTTTACATTGTAAGGAAACACACACGAAAAAATTCCCTTATTTCTGGCCCCACTGTCTCATTGTTATACAACTACAGATGTATTAACGATTGGAAGTCATTGTAATTAAAAAAAGAAACAAAACAAAGAATTAGGAACTTAAATCATTAGCATGCTGGTGGCATTTTTCAGTTAATATTCCTGTACATATTTTTATGTACAGTTTCCAGATATATTGTTTGTTGAAGATTTCAGATTTGAAAAAAAAAAGTTTCCTTGTCAATTTTCTTTTCCTTTGACAATGGATCTGGGCAAAGTTTCAATTTCACTGCAGAGGTTGTAAATTTATGTAAAAAATCATCTATATGGTCACTGAACGGCAATCTATACATATTGTGATGCATCCACTTTCAAGCAGGATAATGAATTCAAATTCCAAAGAAACCAAAAACAAATCTTAATTTGCAGACTTTGTCCATATATGACATTAGAATCGTCTGCTTCAAGTTCACTGTTGGTGAAAAGAAAGCTCACTTTAGGCACGGACGAGCTATAGTGCTGAGGTTGTGAGGACACAGGTACAGTAAGGGAGGAATTTCATGTATTTCTGACTGACCAACCAGGGGCAGCACATTGATGAAATGGAATACAGTATCTCTGCAAACACAATAAATGGAAATTTACATTACCTGAATAAATGTCACACGTACGGTCAATAAAGACCAGCTTTATATCGAATTGATTTTAAGTCGATTTAATCATCTGGAAGTGCTATCACAAATAATAGTTTATCCAGTATTGTATTGCTGTGCAAATATGATCAATTTGTTAAGCAACTCAAAAGATGTGTGAATAGTGCTGTCCATAGTTTATTTTTACTCTATTTCACTTAAAAAACTAAGATACAGTATGTGGTAAAATTGCTATATATTAAAAATGATCAAATGGAATATCTCTTCAAACACAATAAATGGAAATTTACATTACTTGAATAAATGTCACACGTACGGTCGATAAAGTCCAGCTTTATATCGAATTTGATTTTAAGTCGATCGAGTCATCTGGAAGTGCTATCACAAATATTAGTTTATCCAGTATTGTATTTGCTGTGCAAATAAGATCAAGCAACTCAAAAGATATGTGAATAGTGCTGTCCGTAGTTTATTTTTATTCTATTTCTTAAAAAAAAACACTAAGATATGTGTCAAAATTGCTATATATAAAAATGTAACCTTTACGTGATTCCCTTGTACCATAACAATACAAATTATTATCAGATACAAGCTTTGAATCATCTCTGGTTTCACTGTATTTAACTACCTGTTTGACTTTCTGTATTAACTTTCTGCTTAACTTTGCTATATATTCGTCCTGGTCAGGGTGAGAAGGTATCTAGATGTGTATCTGGTTTCAAAAACACTGCCCAGGACAGAATATGGGAAAAAGTTGGGCAAAACAAGAGTTAAATATATGTCAATTAGTCAGAAAGAAGAATTTTTAACTTCTAGGATTTTTGAGGGTGAATCAAGTGATTTTGTGCCCGTAGGTTCTCTATCTGGGATAAGTTCTTTAAATAGTACAGTATATATGAAAAGTACAGTACATGAAGCAATTAATATACATAACTCTTCACCCTTAAGAAGACAGTCCAGATGAAAGAGGAACATATAGCATCTTGATGAAATTTGCATTCATTTCCTGGGGACCGTTTTCGAGATAACAATAACTCAAATTGCGTTTTGGACCAAAAGTGAACTTGGAACAAACAGGAGTGAATGTAATTAGATGCACACTGACAAATCTAATTTGTGATGAACATTAGAAAGTCTGTAAAATGTACATCTAAAAGTTTATTCTTCAAACTTGGGATGTATTAACAATTAAACAGTAAATATATACTTAAGTCATTGGATAACTACACATCCCCGAAGCAAAATCAGAACTTATAAACACATCCAATCCATGGTCAATACAATAAAGTGAAAAATACATGTAAGATACTAAAGAAAGTCAAAACGTTTTGCTGTCATTGGCACAGCTATGACATCACACCTGTTTGCTTCAAGTTCACTTTAATGTAGCTGTACAAACTATGACAATTTCAGCAGTCAATATCTTCAAAATGCAGAGGTAGGAATCATATATGCAAATTCCATCGGGATGCTTCTACAGCAAGCTTAAATTCTTCTTATTGTTAAATTTAAAAATCACTTTTCCCCTGGAATATCCTTTTAAGCAGTTTATTGCCATTAGTACCTGAATGTCCTGTACAGCTGTACTGCAGCAATAATATTGTATGTGATTGATTGTGAAGCAATTATAATTTTACTAAAAGCTAAGACAGTTAAAGACAATATCCTGGACTCTTTTCATAACAGGATGTTCATTAGGGAGTAATTGTAAATGATAAACAAACTTTCAGTAATTAATATTAATCACAAACAAATATCAAAGCTTCCCACCCCCCACTACTCCCCCTAAAAAAAACACATGTACAGGTATTCCCCTTTAACTTATTTAAAATGAAGCCCAAGTATAGTCAAGCTAATTTATGTGAAACTGTTATGTATTGGATTTTAACTAATATTGACTTGCCAAAGAGGAACCAGTTGTGTGATCTACAATAATTAATTTGTATTG
Source organism: Apostichopus parvimensis (assembly GCA_000934455.1). NCBI lineage: Eukaryota > Metazoa > Echinodermata > Holothuroidea > Aspidochirotida > Stichopodidae > Apostichopus > Apostichopus parvimensis. The sequence goes on from KN889908.1 coordinate 36,670, forward strand.
TTTGGCATATTTAAGAGTTATTATTTAAGAGACATTACCTAGACTTATAAACTGCTTGGCCTTGACCTAATTGAAAACAGATTTTGAGAGTTTGGAAAGCATTCATATTGAACGTCTCAGAGATGAGCCTGGGGTAAAAAAAAATCACTGAACTTTGTGGGTGATACTATACTAACGCTGAAGGTGTCAGTCAGAGCGAGCAGTGCGACACAGTTACAGGTGGGGTCCATGGGCCTGCCTTAGGGCCCCTGGTGGAGTCCATGGGCAACGCCCCCATTTGGGTCCAGGGGTCGAAGCCCCCGGAAGCTCACAGAAATTAGAGGTTTTAAAGACAACATTTTGGTGGCTATTTTATAAAGAATTTTGAATTTATTAAAACAATCATTGAAGCAAAGTTTTACATCCAAAATGTGCACACTGAAGCCACATGCCTAGCCTGTCATTATCACCCTACTTATTTGCTTCATTCAATCATGGTGACCCATAATTAAAAAAGTCACTGTTCATGACATTACACAATGGTCAGTTTTAATTTGGTATAATGTTCAGCAGCTACAGCACTACACTTCTCCTCAGTTGTACCTACTCTAATGATTCATTGCAAAAATGTTGGGAAGGTTATGAAAATCCAGAGCAAAGTTACGGTATAGGCTCAAATTTGCTGTTGCTACAGTGTGTTAGGATAATAGTTTTTGTCCCCCTGCAGATTGGATATGCAATTCATTGGTAATGAAAGACATGCGAACGACAGATCAAATCATACAGTAACGCTGTTGTTAGAAATTCGGAAATGGAGAGGTGTAAATCGCAGCTCCAGGTAGAAAAGAACTTCGCGGAAAAAGCTCATGCCTGCTCCATATAGAGTAACAAGGTACAACAGCAGTCTGATGGTTGCACTAATTTTACCTAATTTGAGGTACTGCAGGCGGAAACATCTTAAATGATCAAAATCTATTTTGAAAAGTCCCTTACAGTAAATGGCAGATCCTCTCATCCTGTACTGTCAAAAGCATGGACAAAAGAGATTAAAACATTAATTAATTAAACATGTTATTTGGAATTCAGAAAACCAACTTCGTTTTACATGTCAGATCTGCGATCTGCCATATCGATAGACACATCATCCATTACAGGTTTAAGTTCACTGCTAATTCTGATATTAACTTTAGAGTGATGACGCAGTAACACGGAACAGTGAATAACAGTGCCTTCACTCACACATGTTTGTAATTCCTTTTCCAATTTACAGCATTCATGCAGGCAGGTTGGGAGTTTGCATTTGACACCTGTAGCTGCCTTGAGATTGCAACTGCCAACAAAAGATTGACTATTATACCAGGGAGTTGTTATGTTCCATAACAACTCCCTGATTTATACAGTGAATTGGATCAACAGTTGAAAAGTTTCCTGGAAGTAAAGAATAACAGAAAAGCAAGCATAGAATACTTGCCACTTCTGAAATTGATACTTTGGGCATTTTACAACCGTTTTACATCACATACTATAACAACAATTGATCTGTTGAATACATCAACCTTTAAGAACATTTTAATGTTTATGGTAATAGACTTTTATATAATCCATGTCCAAAATCAAATAATTTTGATTCATGATGTCTGTGTTTCAAACTCTCAGTATAGTTCAAATTATGTTCAATTCAGGGGAGCGGACAGTGCAAACAGGTTACTAAGGGCTCATGGTAGAGCAAGGGTACAGTTGTGGGGAGGAGACAGGTAAGTGAGTAGTCAAGTAAAATCTGAAGTATTCATGTCATAAAAACTGGTGTAATCAGCTGGTCATAGACTTCATGGTAAAAACAACTTAATATGTGAATTTCATATGCAAGATTAGGTTTCAGTATAGCTTTACTGTTAGGACATATAATGTGTTTTCATTCTGAAATGCTTTCGGATTGGACGGTCTTTTCCAAGTTTGGATTCTACTTTAAAAGTGGATTGCATCTAGACTTTACAACCGCCATTTTTTGCAACTTTGATAAAATTCATGTTCAAAATCAAATGAGAAAGGAACATTTATTGCCAATGTGCAGAACTTTGTGCGATAATGAAATCACACATACTCTCTTCATGTTAAATCCCTTTTGGTACAAAATGTGACAACTTTAGACCAGACATATACATATATTTATGGAAAATGGCAGATCTACATGTAGGAAATATAGATGCAAGTTTCACCAAGATACTTTAAGTTCCTCTTTTACAGGTCAAAAACCAAAGTGACCTCTGAACTATTTTTTTTTTCAGTTATTGTGTAGTAGTCACTGTGCTACAATAGACATGCAGTACTGCAATTGGCACATACATAAACTGTTGTACACAGAGGCTTCTGTGCATGCACTTAGTACATAGGCTAATATTCTAATCCTCAAGGGATACAAGATGCCATGGAATAGACAAAAACATGGAAATTGGGAATTTCCCCTGGAATTAGTTTCCAAAAGTCGAGCTGCAAAAACCGCAGAATGACGGACAAATGTCGGAGAAAGAATCAGGACCAGCTGTTAGGCTAAACTGAGGAGCAGTCACAATGCAATATTAAGTCCTATCCACATATCAGAACTGTACTGGCCATAACACTACAAACACACACATACATACTGTACACAGCATATATGCACTTGATATCTAGGGTAACATATGTAAGAAGTAGGGCACTGAGGGGCTGCAGCATATAGCAGTCAGGGTGCATGAACATTGTAATAACCATTTTTGCTCCACATTTTCACACAATAGGCACTATTGTTTGATATAGATTCATCCTAGCTGAGCAGTTTGCATATTGCAGCTGGCTGCAGCTTTTCATTGTCTGACGTGGTGGCTAAATGTCAATGACAGAACTTTGCCAGAACATGGCTTAATCATTAATTACCTTTATCTAAGTAACATACTTAAAGTGGGAAGGCACTTCAAAGGAAAACCTTTTAAAAGACTTAAATCCAATATTTACAAAAAAAACATGATTGTCCCTCAAAGGCAATAAAATGATATATTTGCCATTTTCATTGGCTTTTGCCTCATTTTATTCTTCCTTGGGTAAAATTTTTGAACTTGAGCTTTAATGCCATTTATAGTATGTTGCCAGATGCCTTAATTACCTTGACTGTGATGATTGATTTAAGGAATCATATTTAAGGGTGACTTAAGGTACATATTTTATAAAGAAAAATTATAACTTATGTTGTAGACTGTTAAAAAGCACAATTATCAGTCCAGGCTTGCATTTCTACTCAATTATCTTCCAAATCTTATTCGATACCAAAACGCAATACCTTTTCTTTTACTCCTGTTAAGATATTTTCACTTTATTTCGTTTGTTTATTTGGAAACCCACGCTCGCAATGGCTGGGATGCACCACGCTAGCGTGCCTTCCATTCAGCGTAGTGATACAGTTCGCATCACTGCCTGCAAACTGACGGAACCTAATTATTTAATGTGCACGTATACAACGCCCTTACTACATTAACTGCGGTACGATAATATTATGTAGGGTGAAGAGGGTGTCCAGCAATTGGTCAATAGTGTTACCCCCTTGAGGATATAGAAGTAGCACCAAGCTCTGAATATTCAAAACTTTACACACCACATTAAGTTTTGCAAAAATAACTCTTTTAATGAGCTGAGGTTAATCAGTTAGAATGGCTGGACTACTTAGTCTAATACACAGACAATATGGTCAGTTCCTCAGATGCAACACAGAACTCATTGGGAAAAAACTTGATTTTTGTCACTTCCAATGACATCTTTACAGTGCAGTACAAATTTTTCAAGGGAAAAATGGTTTTGAATGTCATCCAAGTTAGAAGAGCATATTTCTGTTGAGTTATTAGAGTTTGTAACACCGTGGATTAATATTAACAGTTAGGCTTGCACTGAGGAGCAGACATCTTTATTCGTCATAATGAAACATCGCCACTGAATTAATACTGTAGGATGCACATGCACTGTGCATGCAGTGGGTAGTAAATCCATGCTTTATCTATGCACAAATGTAAAAGTCAGTATAGAATGCATCACATACTACCACATGTATGGTTAACCACACACTCACCCATCTATGCCAACGGACAGCATTACTGAAGCTTCTGGTGTCTCGGAGTCTGTGCTCTTGGAACTGGGAACTATGTGAATTCAGCAGATGACGGGAAGTCATTTTGGCTGAATTCCACCGAGTTAGAAGGAGGAAACAAAATTAGCCATCAATTCACAGGAACCAATTCAATACTGTACCATGGGAATAATGTGAAACTTTTCACTATTATTTCTAGACATACAAGAAGTATGAACTACTGTATCAATAACCGTCCTCAGTTACTACTGTACAGTAGGAATATCATAACATACAGTCCATCTTTAAGTTCATAACATACAGTCCCTCTTTAAGTACTATAACTTCTGCTGATCAATAGTATACTACAAATTTCTATTACCAGGGCAAATTTGTAAGGACTATTTCAAGTTTGCCCTTGATCAAACAGGTATTATTTTTGGGTTGTCCGAACAGCAAATTAAAGTTGGCCGAACAAACGTAGCAAAACAGCAAAGAATGACCAATATGTACACTGTAGGATAGATGTTTAGGTTTGGTGAATAGAACAGCAATATGTACACTGTAGGAGAGATGTGTAGGTTGGTGAATAGAACAGCAATATGTACACTGTAGGAGAGATGTGTAGGTTGGTGAATAGAACAGAAACATGTACACTGTTGGAGAGATGTGTAGGTTTCGTGAATAGAACACCAATATGTGCACTGTAGGAGAGATGTGTAGGTCTGGTGAATAGAACAGCAATATGTACACTGTAGGAGAGATGCGTAGGTTTGGTGTATAGAACACCAATATGTACACTGTAGGAGAGATGTGTAGGTCTGGTGAATAATACCCCAATATGTACACTATAGGAAAGATATGTAGGTTTGGTGAATCGAACAGCAATATGTACACTGTAGGAGAGATATGCAGGTTTGTTGAATAGAACACTAATATGTGCACTGTAGGAGAGATGTGTAGGTTTGGTGAATAGAATACATGCACACTGTAGGAGAGATGTGTAGGTCTGGTGAATAGAACCCAAATATGTACACTGTAGGAGAGATATAGGTTTGGTGAATTGAACAGCAATATGTACACTGTAGGGGAGATGGTTAGGTTTGGTGAATAGAACAGCAATATGTACACTGTAGGAGAGATATGTAGGTTTGGTGAATCGAACAGCAATATGTACAGTGTAGGAGAGATGTGTAGGTCTGGTGAATAGAACAGCAATATGTACACTGTAGGAGGGATGTGTAGGTTTGGTGAATAGAACATCAATATGTATTCTAGGAGAGATGGTTAGGTCTGGTGAAAAGAACAGCAATATGTACACTGTAGGAGAGATGTGTAGGACTGGTGAATAGAACATCAATATGTATTCTAGGAGAGATGGTTAGGTGTGGTGAATAGAACAGCAATATGCAGACTGTAGGAGAGATGAGTAGGTTTGGTGAATAGAACACCAGCTTTGCAAGGGCCAGTAAAAACTCCCCTTTTGGTCGTTTGCTATATTCCAGTATCTCCAAAGTAATGCAAGGTATTACCAAGTTAACATTGTGCAGAGGTGTTTAGTTACAATGCATATCTACATTTGAAATGTCATATTTTTAGTCATTTGCCAGGCAACCTTCAGGGCTAATGTTGGTCATCCAAACAGAAATCTGGTCGTCTGGGACGACCATTAAAAATTTGCTCTTCGATGACAACATATATTCTTTTCTACTGACCTGTTTAATAACACCAACCCGTAAACTGTATACAGCAGTTTTAAGGATAGCTACAAGAGTACTGCACAGTATGGGCACAACATACAGTATTCACTAATACTGATCTGTTTTGATAACATTTTGACCTATGGTGTACCAGAGTACTTCCCAACATCTATATATATACACATTGATAGTACACTGATCTCTTTGATAGTGTACAACAGGTGAACGAACTACAGGAGTATTGCTGTCCTATACTACCCAATACTATCACAACATAGGTGTATAGATAAGTCGGTCTGTTAATACTATCCCTATTGTAATACTGCAGCCTGCTCAAAGTTACAGTACTTATAAAATTATACATTAATCAGTCACTTTGGTCCAGTCCAGTCCTTACAAACACTAACTCTACTTACTTGAGTCTAGTCGCTCTATTATCCCTTTGCGAAAAGGCTCTCATTTAAACATGTTTAAGTCACTTTCAACACTTTTCCAAATGAGTGGCTGGATTCAATACTTGTATTAACTAGAACATAAATACGGAGCATTTACAATAGCTTTAATGTATACTACAGTATGTACAGAATACTAGCTGTATTAAACAAACAGAATAATACTGTCCTAGCTTCTTTTTACAGTTAATATGCTCTAAAATCATAATGATCCCAGAACTCTAAAAACAACAACTTGGTATAAAGAGAATGATCAAGACTTACCATTATTAATTACATTGCTAACAAAAAGAAAATCTGCAAATTAGAATGTCTCTCCTCGCTAAACAAATTTCAATTGTTTGACTTCAAAAGCCACAAAACTGCTTTTCAAACAAACGCTACAGAAAAACTGCTGTAGGACAAATTTATTATTCTAGTGGATCTGTTTTTTCCTGTCGGTTGACGCAGATCGTTCGGGTACCAGGAAGTAAAGCCACAAACAAACGGTCTCTTTTTATAATATTCTGTGAAAAAGACACTGCCACAACCTTAGTATTGCACTCTGCAAACCATGTAGCTTAGTTTAAACTTGATCCATCACCGTAGAAATTAACAGCAACACACACACACATTTGCACAGGTTCTATGCTGTGTGAACTATACACTATGCAGTAAGAAATCGTTATATATATCTGTATCACAGTTATTCCCACAGCAAAACTAAGATCTCTAGTCGCGGGAAATGAGACTTTCCTGTAAAATATACTCGGAGCTTTCCTCCTTGAGTCACAAGCAGGGATCGAAGGAGAAATGCCAGCAACTTTTAAACAGACAGACTTGGTAACTTCCTGGCAACTGACAGGCTCGTTTCCAGTCTTCAAATCGCACCTTTCCTCTTCTTGTAAACAAATCTCTCCGGAGGATAGGGGACCAAGAAAATTGGATGGGAAAGTTTGAAAATTGAAGTTTGATTGACTCCACAAAAAAATTGAGGGAAAAAAGAGAGAAAAACAACAAGGCTGAAATGTCTGCTGTTGCCTACTATTTTCTATGCCAACCTGTGGAGTAACACTATTATCACACGTCCTCTGAAGTGTAATATTAAAGCCAGCAGACTTCTCTATATAATGAAATGATGAAACCAAAACAGAATCAGAAATCGACTCAGGAGCGATATTGCGTTGGATCTGTCAATAACTGGTGATAAGTTCTTTATCAGCGCTTTAGAATGTGCTTTCCGCACTTATTAATTAATGTCACTTTTATGACAGTACCTCTTTATATGAGTCAAGGAGGTTCTTGAAACAAGACAAGAAAAGGAAATCAACTCTCAAGGGGGGGGTGGGGGTGGGGGGGGCAGGAGGGGCAAAGGAAAGGTTGATGTACATAAATCAGGTTTTTTTTGTATACAAAATTACCGATTGTACATAAAGAATGATTTTAAATTAAGAAGCAGCCCAAACAGAATGTAAGATCACCAGGTCCTTAAATAGCATAATTTCAGAGCAAACTGGCTGCAATATGAGCTAGGTAGTTCTAATGTCAGAATGTAACCATGGCAACTGTGGATCTTAGACACAGATGCACACAAGGGAATTTATATTTAGCCCTTTTATCGACAGGTTGGTGTCCCGTAACACACCGATCAGTTCCTAGGCCTTCCTTTCTAACAATGTTTGCTTCTTTGGTGTGCGTCACTGGAAGGCGAATGGGTGAAATACACACGCACTGATATACTGGAACACTAGTTTATGGTGATACACTATTGTAGGGATGGGGAAACAACTCACTGCACTGATATACTAGTACACTAGTTTATGATGATCCACTGTTGCAGGGTTGGGGACTTGGGGAAAAAATACACGCACTGATATACTAGTACACTACACTAGTTTATGATGATGCACTGTTGTAGGGTTGTGTAAAAAACAGTGGTGTAAAAGTCTGACAAGAGGGGATTGATGGCGGTATAGCCCCAGGGCTCAAGGTTAATATGAGGACCTGGAAAAATATGGCATACAGAATAAATATACAATGTATAACTCACAATGTATAACTCACATATATGCTATCAAGAGTTCCACAAACTGTGCCACCAGCAATTGCAAATAAAACTTCAAAAAAAGCCCTCCTTCCAAACAAATTTCAGGATAAGAAGATAGATCTTTGGAACCCTGTAGATAGTAACTTGAAAATCACCTTTAAAAATAATTGTTCGAAAAGTACAAGAAATAAACCCTCTGAAGTTTTCACCAGACTAGAAAGGAAAAATGACAGTTTGGTACAGTTAATAAAGTCTATAAATGAGATTATTTAACTGATTCTTATTTAAATTACAGTACTCTACTGTAGGCATGGCATACACAGCTTTGTGTATGGATGTTAATACATGTATGGGGTGGAGTGTATAGGGAAATGCAAGTCACCTCTCAGAGAGAGAGCATTGATCTCAAAATATATTATGATGCACTATGTATGCCCTATGTGTGAATGTTAAACTGCCACACAATTGATTGAGTTTGGTCGTGACTTTTTGTGAAATTTATATAACTGTTTTCGAGGTCAGACATTTACAGGAAGCAATGAAGTGTGACATTTGTGATGAGCCTCACACCATAAGCTTATATAGTAATGTCTCTAGACCGTCACGTAAAACCAACACATTGTCCGACGGATTTCAGTGTACATCCTCAATGGTTTGCACAATGTACAGTGCCAAAGATGTTTATAAATGCCATATAGCTGTACATACATTTACCATATGGATGCCTAAAGCCTTATTTGTAATCAAGATATGTAATCAACAATGTTAAGACTATTAAACCAGCCTCAGTGAGTAAATAGACTGCATTTCATGGAGTTTTGCATGACAGGAACATGAATCAAATTGATATATTCATAGTGATATGGTGAAAAAAGAAAACGTAAGGATTGCAGTATAATATCATGTGGGGGCTGGGAGGGAGGGGGAGGGGAGTAGGGTAGGGTAGGGAAGGTAGGGGAGAGGTTGAATATAGAGGTGCTATACTGAACAGTGTATAAATTTAAGAAATTTCAAGTGGTTGTACCCAACTGCAGTGTTTAACCCTACTTAAATACTACGGTAGGCTACATGTGCTGAATTTTCCCAGGTACCTTGCCATCCCCTGTCTAACACCTGTTTGTTAATATTTTTTGGCACGTTTCCAAGGAACGTTTCATGGACTAGAATTAATTAGGTCAGTCAGTAAAGGATCGGTAAAGTTATGCGAATTATTATCTTAGACGTTCAAGAAAAGTAGTTAAAATATCCCCGTAACAGTATAAGCTAAGTAAAACACACCTCAAGCCAACTGACTCTTCCGCATGAACAAAACAATATATTCCCCATGATACACGAGGCACAGTCCATACCATACACGCATAGCACGATATACAGTCGCTATGGCCATCTTTATGAAAGTAAACCTTGTAATCACATGTTTCAGGCCACTTGGCATGATTAACTAAATGCTTAATATTGTTTCCATGTTCTTGTAGAAAACTTAAACTTCGCAAAATACAATTAGTTGTGTTTTTGTAGTTACGTGAGATCCGTAACGGACGAGGTGGTTAGGCTATTTGCTATACACTTAACTATGGTAGGATATTATTTTTTCCGTATTTTTGGAAATTCTAGAAAATACTTTCATTTCCCCCCGCTTAACACCAGATGTGGTCTTACGGTTTATTCATAAATGGGTGTACTTGAGCCTTGTTTACATGATATCAGTTGCATTTAGCACAATATGCCAGTTTCAAGTGAATATTTCAAAAGTTTTTTGCTCGATCTTTCGTAAAATTTGAAAGGTGTACCAACTTACTTTTCGTACACAATTGGTAATTTCTCTACTGATTTTCAGAGGTTTTTTTCTATAGTCAAGTGAATACGTTGTTCATTGAGTATAAATTTATCACGAATGCAAAAAAAGATGCGAGGATTTCCAGCAGACAAATGTTTCCTTTGCGGGATTACCGAGTCAGTTGAAGGGAATCCCGCACCTTAGAGGGAACACTGAACAGCTGTACTGTATCGAGGGAGAGTCAATATGGCATATTGACTCCCCCCCCCTTCGATACAGTACAGCTGTTCAGTGCGTCATAGTACCGGCCAAATGTTTACTATTGTATAGTGTGTACATGCGGTAGTGCACGTGTGGTGGATGGGCGGGGGTCTTTGCCCGTGGCGGTAAACCTGAACTCTGATTGGCCTTTGTTGACAAACGAAAAGAACAGAAAATACCATGAATCTTGGTCTGAGTGGTCCATGTCAATGTGAGGGCTTGGCCTTCCTCAGGCTAATAGAACGTGCGCATACATCTACGTATATTATTTATTAGATGAAGGTGGAGTTTGAAATGAGTTTCTTCTTATGTGAAATGTAATTTTACGTTTTTGGTTTCACGCTTGTTTCCGTGTCTTTTTCCGTTTGTTTCACGGAACATTAACCAGCCTTTTCGAAAGTTTTTGGTTGTCCGCCGGGCAACCAGTAATTCACAATTTGACAAGTTTTGGTTGCCAGGCAGGTAATTTGGTCGTCTCGGACAACCATACGACCGCTAAATTGACACACTGCTGAATGTGGAAGACAGTATAAGTGAGGAATTCGTTTTAATAATTGAATAAATTAGTACTAAGTTGAAACAATAAACTCACGTCATGAATGATGTCGAGCTCGTAGCGGAAGTCCGTATTCAGCTGCTGTGTGTTCCCATCACTGCTGGACGGCGGGTGGAACATACCTCCATTAGGCTGGTGGGCGGTCGGCGATGGTGTGTCAGGTTCATCAATCTCATAAATATCTTCTCCATCCTCCGGTTCCGGATTGAACTCCACCGGATGCGGATGAACAGCCGAGGAAAATGGCCTCGACGGTTCGGGAGGGGGTGGGGTAGGCCTCGAAGGGGACGAGGTAGGTCTTGGGTTAAACGGTATTGAAGGTTTGTTGACAGGAGGCAACTGAGGCGGGCGGGAAGGGCTAGAGGGAGGCGATTGAATTGGTAGGGTAGGTGCTACAGAAGGTCTCTTAGTATTGGGAAGTGCGGGAGGGGACTTCCGAGCTTGCCAGTTTGGTTTGTTAGTCGTTTTCGGCAACGGTGGGGGTTTAGACGGAGTGGGCGGGGTGAGCGGTGACGGTGAGTTGCGTAAACGAGGTGAAGGCAGAGTACCGCCAGCCCCCTGTGATTGTTGCTGCTGCTGCAACCTCTTCTTGAGGTCGTTCACCAAAGACATGGTGCGTAAAAAATTGTAGTAGTAGTGCTGTGGGATTGGAAAGAAAAGTCAGTCTTTAGGTAAGGTATGGAATTAGGAAACCGGCTATATAGCATGAACTCATAACATGTCGTGGAACAAGAAAGGACTACACAATTCATGTAGATCTTAAGTGTGGGAATCATTAAAATACCTTTTACAGCGTTTAAAGTATTGGTCATATATATAATTGCTTGGACCCATTAATAATTTTCCTTTTCTAACATTCTCTCTCGAGGCCGGTTGCCAATTTATAGACAAAATACTTCAAAGCAAAGTAAGATGGTT
>KN889909.1:3965-19656 GCA_000934455.1 Apostichopus parvimensis
CTTCTTCTCTGTCAAATGTACTAGCGTATATGGTCATCAGTTACAGGGGGTGTAGGAAGCTTCCAAAAAGTGGGGGGGGGGCATAACATCAGAGGGGCACTTTTTCATTCCGCAACCACCACTCGTTATGCTATAAACCGATATACACCGGCCATATTACTTAAATATATATGATGTGTTAGTATGCTATCATATATGGTGCACGTGAAATAATTAAAATAAAATATTAAAATTAACAACGGCTTAATATATCCAAAAGACAGTTCTTCATCAAAGGGGCACATTTTATTTGCCAGTAGGGCACATTTGCTATTTTGGAAGAAAGTTGGTGGGGGCACATACCCCCTGATCAGTTATGAAAAAGGTGTCTTGTTCCAGATTCTTCCTAGCGTTTTTGAGAATAAACAGTTTATCTTGAAAAAAAGGAGAGTTTTACCGGAATATGGCGATTTCGGCCCTCAACAAGTCTGCGGTCTCTATGGGCCCTTTCTATAATACAGTCTGGCTTGCCAATCTTACCAAACACCGATTTGGCTATCGCCGAACAATCTTCATCGTTTTCAGTAGTGTAGCCGACAATACGAAGATTGCATCTTCTCAAGTAGCGGTCTTGCTTGTTAAGAAGCATAGAATGTGTCGCGTATTGACTCTCTACGTTTGAAATTCTGTCGTTGATTTCTTTGCATTTGTTTTCTGATATTATTGGTTTTCCGCTTTTAAGACTAGCGATTTCCTCGGTATGTATTCTTTCGTTCTCTCTGAAAATGCTTTTCGAGGTTACGTAATTCAGCCGAGACTCAACTTGATAGCCTTTTCTATGGCTTTGTTCAGCCTTACTTTGTTATTACATATGTGGCGACTCCGTATAACTATATATATTTACTTGTGACTTGAAAAAGTTTATATTAATTTAGATACACTTCCCTGTTCAAGAAAGTTTATGCTTGAATATTCATGTCCTTATCAGAGTTGCGTAATATTTGCGTTACGTAATTGTCGTCCATTGGGATGGATTTGTTGTTACTAATCTATCATAATCTATAACTATTTTTTGCTCATTTGATACTCAATTTAATATTTAGTAAAATTTATTAATTATACGTCTTTAAGACAAGTTAAGGGATATAATTAAACCCCAAAGTTATTCGACTCTCATCCTCTTTAACACACATAATAGTTATTCAGTGAAAAATATTGTATTGTGGTGAACTTCATTATGGCCTATGACACGGTTTCGAAATTCACCGTTTATAAGATTTCATTTAAAACATTCGTAGTGTTGTATTTATCATCATTATTATTCAAGTTTATCATACCCTTTAGTTTCAGTTTTACCGCGAAAATATGCGTGAGGAATAGCAATTAATACAGTTTACAGAAACGTATTCCTGTTTTTATCTCATCATTTCGCTGGTTAGCTAGCTGTCTAGTATCGCATATCTAGACGCGTCTGCGAGTGCAGCACATATACATTTTACACTATGTGTTAGGAGTGTTAGCTCAGTAGTTAACGCCGGTGCCTTTCAATCATAAGGTCCCGAGTTCGAGTCACTCTAAGATTAATGTATGTCGTCCAGTAACAGAGTTGTTGACAATTGACAATTCATAATCATGGACGTTAAATATGAATGTAAGAGACTGACTTCGGTCAGCTTGCGGCTTTGATAGGCCAATGCATGCAGGCTTCTTCGCGAGTTCCTGCTTGCAGGAGGATCTAAAATACATACATACATACACACATACATACACACATACATACACACATACATACATACATACATACATACATACATACATACATACATACATACATACATACATATATACATACATACATGTACAATAAACATAATTATTCTACCTCCATCACACTAATCTTCGGAATTACATGAGATTGCACAATCGACCAATCTTCATTGTACACTTAGATCTCGAGAACTTGGTGACCTTTTTAGCCGCGTTCTCTTCTCTTGCAGCTTGCAGGAGATATATGGTGGCGCTACCCTAGTGGCGAAACGACTCGCACTTGCTCTCTCGATTTCTGTCGTTTTTGAAGTATATACTTATGCGGACTGTTTCTGTATATTGTATTTACGAATATGGATTTTAAGGTTTGGTGGTTTGGATTATTTATTCTGCTTGTGACAGTATGTCTTTGTTTCGGAGAATCCAGCGTTCTTCTACCACCCGGTAGGACTTCTTATTCGTCGACTGAGTTACATGCTCTACGTAGCCAGCCTATACACAATGCAGTATGCCTATTTACCTATACTGACATTCCAAAGGAAATTCGTAGAAGGAAACGCGGTAAACCAGGAGGGGTGAGAAGAAGGATGCGAAATCAGAAATGCAAACCATATCTACCATCATTTATTATGGGTAATGTACAATCATTGAGCAATCAAATTGATGAAATCTGTGCTAATGTGAAGTATTTACAAGAATATCGTAACGCTAGCTAGCATACTGTCCTTTACTTCAACCTGGCTCACAGATCACCACAGTGATGCCCATTTATCTATTAACGGTTTCAGATTGCTACGAGTGGGGCCGTATATATCTGTTGATTCTGGAAAAGGCAAAGGGGTGGTGTTTGTATCTATATGTAAATGAAAAATGGTGCCACCCTAATAACGTGACCATCAAACGCCACTCTTGTCCAACACACATTGACATTTAATATCTCAATTTACGACCCTATTATCTGCCACGGGAGTTTTCACATGTTATTGTTCACACAATATATGTGCCCAATCGCAACGTATCAAACCCGGCTGCATTGGAACTTTCTGATGTCATTCATGAACTTGAGGCCTCTGCCCCGGATGCTCGCTCTTACAATCATCAATGGAGACTTTTAATTATTTTATAGCTTTAAGAAGAGCAGTGTGTATTACTACCAACATGTGAAGTGTGCAACCAGGAATACTGCAACCCTTGACTTACTTTACTCCGATGTTAAGTACGCATATACCTCTCTATTCAGCTACCCAAATATGGTTAACCTGGTGCCAAAATATTGACCTTTTGTACAACGACAAAAGCCCTCTATTATTACAGTTCAACAATGGAATGCTAGTTCATTTGACCATCTACGAGCGCAATTCGATTGTACGGATTGGGAATTGTTTGCTGAAGCTTGCAGTGACCTGGATGAACTAACAGAAGCTGTAAGCCATTATATCAACTTTTGTGTCGAGTCAACCATCCCTATACAATGCAGATTTAAATATACCCCCCCCCCCAACAATAACCCCTGGATCTCAAAAAAAGGTCAAAGATATCATCAACATGAAAAAGGAACTTTTTGGGAAGGGAGATCCGGAGGGACTAAAACAAGTGCAGTTTGAACGGTGATCAAGGAAGAGAAGGCCGCTTATCGGGGAAAAAATAGAAGGACATTTTACGGACAATAATTATGAAGCGTGTTTGTGAGGGTATGCGTTTGATGAGCGGGTACACTAATAAATCTAACTCTTGCCAATTACCTGCCACTACCGTTGAATATGCAAATGAATTGAATTATCTTTATAACCGTTTTGACAATAATGATTTTGCAACAGATCTTGACAATTTAAGTTTTATTGCTTGCCGATTCTGATTGCGATTTAGTGGTAACGGAGGATGGCGTACGTCGTCAATTTTCTAGGTTACACTCATCAAAAGCTGCCGGTCCAGATCATTTATCATCACGGGTATTAAAATATTGTGCAATAGAACTGGCCAATATATTTACTCTCATTTATATTCCATCTTTTAAAATTGGTTACATTCCTTCATTATGGAAGCAATCCTGTATTTATACCTATTCCGTAACGTTTTTCGATCTCTCTTCGGCCTTTAATAATATATACAACCGCATAATTTAATCACTAAGCTTCTTAAAATGGACATTCCAGATGGTTAGATTAATTTGATCATGCAGTATCTCACTAAGAGAACACAGTATGTTCAACTTAGTCCCACTAGTCGTTCAGATCATATTATGTCTAATACAGGGGCCCCTCAAGGGACTGTCCTGGACCCATTTCTCTTTACATTATATACGTCTGATTGCAGATCTCTGGAGGAGGGATGTCCTGTCATCTCATCAAGTTTGCTGATGATACGGCCATGGCTGGCCATATCCATGGTAATGACGACAGGGAATACCTGCGCCAGCTTCAGTCATTCCTAGATAACTGTGACTCTAATTTTCTACAATTAAATTTTTCTAAGACAAAAGAAATGATTATTGATTTTAGACGTCATGATATTTTACCACCGCCCGTTATTATTAAAGGTGATGAAGTAGAACGCGTTTCATCTTGTACAAATATTCAGGAGTGGTGTTGAATGATCATTGACTTGGGGGGATCATATTGATATACTATAGTCGAAAAGTTGAATTCTAGGCTATATTGTCTTCGGAAAATGTCATTATTCAATGTGCGTTCAGAAATTTTAGAGATGTTTTATAATTCTACTATTTGTGGAGTCTGGAGATATTGTCTAATGTGTGGTAATGTCAGTAGATCAGAAAGGGACCGAATTGATAATATTATTAAGAAAGCTGAAATCCTAGTTGGGGGTTCTCAGTCTGCTGTTGACACCGTCTATCAGTGCCTTCTACAATCCAAGATTGATACATTGTGGAGTGACATGTAGTCACCCTTTCCATCACACACCTTCAAGACAGGTTAATTAAGAGAGGTACTGGTAGACTGAGACTCCCACAACTAAAGACTAGTCGGCACCGTAATTCCGCCATCCTGCGTGCAATAATACTTAACAATAATAACTTGAGTCGTTCATTGTTTGGCTTATTTAATGGGTATGCTTACTGTTTGTATCCTTTTAATCTGTTCTTACTTTTTCAACTCTTAAGTGTAATTGTAAATATGAATATATTTTTGTACTTTTGATATTTGCGAGTATCGTAATATCCTTTCATGGCGCAATAAAGTTTTACTTACTTTATTGAAAATCTTGCTCTATTGTGTATTAGCCTATTATTGTGTGTGCTTACTGACCGGTAGCGCGCAGCTGATAGATGTATATCATTATAAACTCCAACCAGTATTTTGGTTGATTAGAGCAAGAGATTTAAGCCACGCAATATTTTGCTGACGTTGGCTTTAATTGAAAAAATCAATTACACAAGGCTTCGGACCTCTGCAGAGCCAAGAAGGAACGGCTAAACACCCTAAAGCAGGGGTTCCCTAACTGGGGTGCATGAACCCCCAGGGGGTGCGTGAGTCCATCCCATGGGGTGCGTGAGTCCATCCCAAGGGGTTCGTGAGACGTCAAAACTAGAGTCCTTTTTGTTGAACTAAAATCTGATATATCATATAATTTAGTAATGTACAAAAGTTGGTCGTAATGAAAAATAAGCTGCAGGCACGCCTTGACGTCGGCCTCAACATGAGGGTGGCCCTCTCTAAGACAGCTCGGGGGATCAAACGCCGTGAAGGAAAAACAGGAGCACCCGTCTCATCGTGTGTGATGGGTGATCAATGCGTGGTACAATTCGTGATCTGATCTTGAAGTTTCCAAATAAATATTTGTTCTAACAATTCCGCCAGAATAATAAACAATGGATACTGTTGCCTTGATTTTAAAATATCCCGTGGGGTACGCCAAGGTTGTCCCTTAAGCCCTTATATATTTCTAATATGTACTGAGGTTCTCACACTGTGTGTTAACGATTATATTGCTATCAATGGTATATCCCTATTTGACAACATCATTAAAATTTTACAATATCTTTTTAGACGATAGTTCTTTAATAGAAACTATTAGGCCGTAGTACTTTTGAGAAGTCGGCGGGTCTAAAAGTCAATATGGACCAATCTTCACTTTTTCTACTAGGTAGACAGACACAGTGGTGGCCATGGTTCCGTAACATTTTTGGGTTGAACTGGTATATTGGTCCTGTTGCTTTATTAGGCGTCTTGTTTACCAATAACAGATCAGACCTCTTTCGATTGAATTTCATTCCTAAGTTTTCGAGGTTAAATTTAACGTTTACTGGGTGTCTGGTCGCAGAGGGACCTTACTCCAATTGGAAAAGTTACCATTGTTAAAACACTCGGTCTTTCACAGTTGATTTATCTCTTTCAAATTCTTCCAAATCCCCCACATGAGTTTATTAAAGAACTAGATGCAATTATTTTCCGTTTCATTTGGAGTGGGAAACCGGAGGAAAAAAAATTGCCGTTCCTCTATGATTGGTACTATAAGTTCATGTGGACTAAAAGTCAAACATATTAATTATTTTATTCATAGTCTGAAGTGTACCTGTGTGAACAGATATAACGACAGTAGCAATAACTTCTGGAAATTGCTTTTCGATTTTCATTTGAAAAAGTACGGCGAATCCCTTTTGTTTAACTGTAATTATGCAATATAGACAACATTCATATTAGTAATGTATATATTGATGACGTGTGCCATCATGCCATGCATGGTCATAGAACTCTTTCTTTATGCCTAATTCCAATTATGGTGAACAGATCATTTGGACCAATTCGTTTATTAAAATTAACAATAAGATGGTACTTTACAACTCAATGTTCCAAAAAGGGATTAGGCAGGTGAAGCATTTGTTCGACAATGACAATCGTCCATTGTCAATACTGCGTTTCAAAGAGCAGTATAGATTAGATTATTGTCCATTTACTGTTTACTATATTGAATTATTTCCTCTATCCCTAGAGCATGGAAGGATGGACTGGTGAAGGTTACCGAGGATATTGTTGATAGCTCTGGTGATTATCCCCAGTTTATTCCCGCTGTCTCTAGACACATGTATAATAACCTTATTAATCGTGTTAATACTCTTCCTGCGGCTGTAGCCAAATGGAATCTTTATTTCAATATCACAGCCACCCAATGGGAGAAAACTTTTCAAGCCCCGTTTCAATCTGTCAGAGATTCCAAGATATTTCCAACTTCCAATATTTCCAATTTCGCTTCCTCCATCGCATTCTATTGGAACAAACCACTCATAACCGCCATAAAATGGGGCAAATTGATAACCTGCGATATCACTTTTGTGGTCGCTATGATGAGACCCTGTTACATCTGTTTTGGGATTGCCCTATAATATCGAACTTCATTTTAGATGTGGAGCAAGCTATTTTTGGCAGTCAGTTTATATTTTCGAAGAATGACATTTGCTTCGGGTATCATTTTTCTGTGATTCACCCACACAATTTCTTAATTTTTCATCTTCAGTAAAAAAATTACAAACACGGAAATGATATGTAGAGATTGTTTATATAAGTTAAAATTTGCTATTAAACTTGAGAAAGAACTCAAGCAAAGAGGCAAAGCTTTTATTTCTTACGAGCAGTTAACAGACTCATTTAGTAATAGCCGTATATTGTTCAGTTAATTACGATGCATCATTGTCATTGTTTTTATATATACTTATCATTACTTGCGTATAAGGTCTTTGACCTTATTGTATTCAAATATGTACGAATTGGCACAAGAATGTTACCAATAAAGATATAAATTCAAAAAACATATTTAATGAACAGCATATCATGTGCTAACTTGCAATCAAGGTAATTACTTCTTTATTTGAATAAACAATTAAATTATTAATGTCTAATTAACAATCTAAATTAAATGACATATGCCTGATAGGCAAAGTTGTACAATAATTAACCTAACAATAAGACAAAAGAGAAAAACTTACAGACTATTAATGAGCCAGGTCGAAAACGTTAGTTACTGAAACTGTGTACGGTAAGTAAGGCGGATACAGTGTTACCTACTACAATGCTGAAAACAGAATGATAACTGTAGTGAAAACAAAACCTCTTCATTACCCTGAACAATTGGGAGTTTGACCTTATTATACAACCCTCTTATCTGTGGTCAAGGAGGAATTTTTATCACCATTTCTTCCGTCCTGACTTGCCCCTGACCTTTCACGGCACGGCACAGCGTTGTCACAGAATAATAGCACCAATCAAAATATATCTCGCCCTTGTGTAAACTTATGCTGACCCCGGTTTCAGTGATGTACAAGGAATTACGTTAGTAATAGCCAAGGCCTATACTTACACTTACAGTCACTTTATTATGTTGAAAAACCAAAGTGAAGCCTTCAGTTCCTATTTTTAATATGAACGCAATGCATGTGTGCCCGGTGACTGTGCTGAGGAATACCAAGTAAAAGTGGTCGGAATTGCACAGAATAATGTCGGACTAAGTTATTGCGTTACTTGACAATTTTTCACATGATTTCATGTTCAAGGTAGACACTGGGACGTGAGAGTGAAACTGGAGTAGGCTAGGCCCTAAGTACTAATTTAGGCAAAGGCCTAACACTTAATGTTAACGGATACAGCTCGTTAGGCACCTGGACCTTAGATGCATGGGGGGTTGGGCACACAATTAGGATTTGGGGCACTTATCTTGTTAGGGCTGGTTTATAAAGGTTAGGGACAACTTCTCTATTAGGAAGTTGATTTAGATCAATAGAGAACAAAATTTGAAATTGAAACATAAAAAAAAAAATATGCAAATTATATATTTCTTGGTTATCATCATTATTCCAAGTTTTTTCTTTGTTTACATTCTACAATTACAGCCTAACGTTGGCATAACGTTTAGTGTTTGCAAGGGTTATCCGGGTACCCGCCCGACACGATACTACCCGGCTCCTAATTTATTACCCGAATCCTACGCAAAGTGTGATTTAAAAAAAAAAAAATGGCAAACTGACGGTTAGGCAGATTTCCCATTGACTTAGTGTGGTGTTAGGCGATGTGGTCGAAGATAACAGCAATAACGAAAGTATTCCATAGATAGGCTATCTTATAACTGCGTCACAATTTCAGCTAATAAACAGATGGCTAGGCTAGATACCCCATTGACTTAGTGTGGTGTTAGGCAACCATGTGGTCGAACGTAACAGCAATAATGAAAGGAATCCATGGATATCTTATAACTGCGTCATAATTTCAGCGAATAAACAGATGGTTAGGCTTAGCCCGCTAGATTTCTCATTGACTTAGTGTGGTGTTAGGCAACCATGTGGAAGAAATTATTACTTATTCATTCGTTTATTTCATAGAAGGAAAGCTAACAAGGAATTTTACGAGATGTTTATGGATTATAGACGGGATAACTAGAAAATAATAATCGCAAGTCGCTTTTCACTGATCGTTACTCCAAATGCGATCAAATTGCGCGAATCGCGCAACCTCGCGGCTAATGCGAACCTTGGGCCTGCAAAATAGATAGTAGTAGCAACAACTGTTACGAGCTAAATTGGATATTTATATGGTCTGATCCAATAGACGTGTAGAGCAAGCATTAGCAGCGGCGGCAGTGCGATGTTAGTAGTAATGTTAATTATATGAAGTTATTAACAAGTTAATGAAAGAAACAAAAGCAAATAGAAATTAATGAAGAAGGTTTTATACCTTATCTTACACCTACTTATTTGAACATGAAACATTGTCAGTAGAGAATATAATTCATTTATTATGGCATCCAATATGTAATTTCTTGAAAATCGTGATACACGAGGGTAAATAATTTTTTCCGGGTACCCGGATACCCGACGGGTAACGGCTCTCGGGTACCCGGTTCCCGATTTTTGGACCCGTGTAAACACTAATAACGTTAGGCCTAGCCTAGCCTAGCCTTTGTTGTAAACAACGCTATTGACTTACAATTTCTGGATCCTCAAAATGACCGAATCTTGATAAACTGGTTCGACCAGAACGTCCTGGTCCTCATCATCAATGGTATCGGTATGGGACCAATCGTCCTACATCTCTAGGACCTCTTGGGCCGTAAATTTGGGGGAGCTGCGTGCAGCTGCGCCATATTTGCAAGTGTATGTCCACAGTACACTGATCTGTACACTAACAGATCAGTGGCACAGTATGACGCAACAGCGGCGGTTGCGATCAATTTACAAAGGAAAGTGAGAGCGCTATGTCATAACTATCAATTAGAAATGTTGCGGTGGCCTAAATATCTAAAAAAAAAAAGACAAAATATCACGTACCTAGGATGAAGCGTTCGGGAACGATAATTTTTTTCAAAAATGAACGGATTTAGACGATTTTGGTGTCAAATTACAGGAAATTTTGAGGATATTTGCATTTTTCTCAGAACCCTCTATAGATATATTGCTGAAATGCTCAGAATATGTTCAAAACATGTTACGATTTATTCCAAATATAATGGGGGGGGGGGTCTGTTCAACTTTTATTTTCTGTCACGTTTTGTTTGATGCAAACATCGATTTTTAGCCAAATTACGTCATTTTCAGATTGACCTTTGACATTTGAGCCCCACCCACTAAAAAAAAATCACAGTAACCCCCTTCTTATTTGTTTTCTACACAAACGCATGGTCTTAGCTATACATTCCAATACCTAAATGAATGTTGTAGGATGTAAGATGGCTGAGTACTATTTTTTTTTAAATTCAATGATTATTTGGATCCATATCGACCCAGTTTGCACAGAGGGGTTTTAATGGGTGTAAATTATAATAAATACTTAGCAATTTTTTACTCCTATATTAGATTAAATTTAAAAATGTGTATATTCACTATTAGTGCAAAAAGAAATATCGCCAACTAGTTGGCGTTTTTTTTTACTCTTTCTATACCTAATTGTAAACAGAAATATCGCCAACTATAATTGGCGTTTTTTGTTGTTACTAATTGTGAAATAAAATTTCGCCAACTAGCCTATATTGGCAAATTTTGAATTTAACAACATAATAACCTAATATCACAAACTACGCCAACTAGTTCGTGCAATTTGTCATGATTCAAAAATTGAAAATATCGCCAACTAGTTGGTGAAGTTTGAATTTAACAATATAATAACATAATATCACAAACTACGCCAACTGAGTTCGCGAATTTGTTATAATTCCATAATTGAAAATTTTGCCAACTAGTTGGCGAATTTTGAATACAACAATATAAGAATCTAATATCACAAACTACGCCAACTAGTTCGCGAATCTTTTATTCAACCATAAAAAAATCGCTTACTAGTTGGCGAATTTTCAATGCAACCACATGCAGATATGGTTATTATTATACAGAATCGGCGCGAGATATACTACTTTGCGGGATGCAGGGACGTATCCAGGTAAAAAAGGAGGGGGGGGGGCAAATTTTCCAGTGATTTGGGGGATGAGGCAAAGGGGATCGAGGAGGTAACAATTGAAGGTCCTTAGATGCGATCTGGTGCAATGTTTTGCCAGTTTCATCATATCATATGATATCATATTGTCAGCAGATTTGTTCCTCTGAATACTTTTACATATTCTTTTACATATTATATCAGAAAGACAAACAAAGTGCTCTTTTACAATTTTTCCAGTAAATATATATGTTTCTTTTTCAATGTCTGTACTTAAATACATTTGACGAACTTAACTGACCGACATAATAAGCTTAAGGGAGTGGCACTCGAAGAATGTTGCAATTTCAAATATATCGCATGGTAATGTTGAAAAAAATGCAGAATGTATGCTTAGGCTTAGTATGTAAGGGTGTATGTGACTCCCAAAACTCGTGCCCATTGGGGCCCGGGGGGGGGGCACACCCCCCCCCAAATTTTGTCAAAGGTTGTCATAAAATTTTGCCATAATTTAAAAAAAAAAGTGTTTTCGAACAGTGTCAGCAACTGAATTTCTTGTAGGGCCTACGAGGAATGGGGCTTCTGTTGACTGCTTGGTCAATGGTTGTAAATTGTTGGTATTCAGTCAATCGAAACAGTTAAATAATTACTGGTTGATAACTAATGAACCAAATGTGCCATCAACGCTGACATCGTTGAACAATATATATACGTAGTCCCAGAGTAAGTGCAACCCGTTACCTTTGCCAAAGTCAGTCAATTTTCCATGAAAAAATGGCAAACTGTAACAAAGTTCGGAAAGTTAAGATAAATGTAGTGAACAGAGATTATGGGACTCCATGTGAACTTCTTCTTAAGCTATGCAATCAGTTCGCTAAAAGGTCCACCAGGATAAATTTTCCTCATGATCTGATAGGTAGTTTTGAAAAAAATGAATAATAATAACGGCATAGCTTTTTCTTTACCCAGTCACCACTTCTCACGGGCATGGGCGGCGATCATGGATCAGCCAACACAAAAATGTTTCGATTTCTTAAATTTTGGGCGCTTCTGGGAGACGAGGGATTGGTAAACTGAGGAATAAATGGCGATCACTTCCTTCGAGAATATTTCACAAAATAAAAAATTGCCGGAAATTTTGATCAATTTTAGGGGTGTTGCTTACTGCCATAAAGCACGGGAAGTGCCGTTTCTTGCAATCTGAGGGGTCTGCCAGACAGCGAAAATTTTTCTTGTACGCTGCGCGCCAACTCGTGGTGGCGCTCCGCTTAGATAGTCATCACCTGCTCACGGGCCCCCCAATATTTATTTTCGCACGACGCCCCTGGTCCGGATCCAGTAAGCACGAAGCTAGCAGAGAGGGAAACGACTCGCAACTAGCTCGAAATTGCAAATATATGCCCGGCAAACCATGAATACATGATTTGTTGGAAATACATTTTACTCCAAACTTTCACGAAAAGTAGCACCAGATTGCACCGAGGACCTCCATATTTTGTGAAATTTTCCAAAGGGGAGGTGGGCACCCACTCCCATTAGACCCCTCCCCCAGGACGACGATTAGGCATTTCCCATCTGGACCCCCCCCCCCCCTTCGGCGAAATCCTGGATCCGCCACTGATCTAGACACTCGTTTACTTGATTTCCGACAATTCACAGCATATACATTATATCCTATAACATTATCATACACACTTTAGTTGTATAACGTACAGCAGTGTACATTTATGCCATCCAGGCCTACATATATGGTAACTAGTCTACGGCCAAATTAATTTGACAGTCCTTTTGTTATGGTATACATACATATTAACTAAAGGTTTCATCATTACATGTTTTTGTACTCATTATAGCTCATACCACTACACGCTTCGCTTACGCACAAGCCAGCGAATTGTCAGGGTCATTATATATTTAAGCATTGTGCGTTCCTGTAAAGGTATTTTAAAGTGCAGGTTTTCATGTAGGACAGTAGTCTAGACGCAAGTTTTACTGAGCCGACGCAAACAGTTTTTAAGATGTTGCGTCCCGTGGACGCGATTTTTAAAATCCCAGTAACAAGACTGCTCATACCATATAGCAAAATCTAGAATTGTTGTTGGTACACAATGTAATTCCAAGCTTGCATATAAGTCAAAATACTAAATAAATACACTGAGGTTTGCAGGGATGTCAACGGTGAACTGTACTACCTGAGTGGTGTGATATAATATGAGCATCTACGTGATGAATAACACTTTTGAATGAATAGCACTCTTCTTTACGGTGTTGGTGTGGGGGGGGGGGCCTTCTTTTTTATACTTTGACTCAGTATAAAGTTTTGAACAATTAAAGACATATTTTAGGTTGAAAATCTTCATAGCTTATTTCCATTGTTGAAATATAACATGTTCAAACATATGAGAACCATATTGATATTGGTGAAGGTCTGACATCATCTAGGGTCAACACAGGTCAAAGTGGGTACATCTTGTAAACACCGTATCGTAGAAGGGTAACATTGACAAGTCTTGACAGGTCTCGTGCTTGGCATATAGTGTACCATGTTAATTAGAAGAACACCCTATTGATGTTGGTAGAGGTTAAAGATCATCTAGGGTCAACAGAGATTAAATGCATGTTTTCATTGTGGATATTGGAGTTGAAAGGTAATATTAGGTTAAAAGAGTTCCAAAGGTGTGAAGGACTAAGACATGGTATTGCAAGAAATGCTAACATTTTGACAAAAAACAAATACTGACAATAAATTGACAGATTTCATTCATGGGGGTGTGAACCCTCCATATTTAAGTAGACCCCTTTTGTCTTTGGCATAGGTCAAAGGTCATCTGGGATCAAGAGAATTTGCTTCCCACTTTCACTGTTTCAGTTGCATGACCAGTGCTTAAGTACTATGTCATAGTATGAAGAAAGCCTTACAGATATGGCATGTAATGTTTGAAATCAAAACCAAATATACAATCCACATTTCACAGTGTGTTACTCTATGATCAAGCATGTTTTGTTTTTCTTGGTTCCAAACAGAGACAAACTTCTTTGGAACAGAAGAGGAAAAGAACTTCCTTGGAAGAAGATGTTGGATCTTCAGAGTGATGATTGTATTCTATTACATGTGTTTTCTCTGACAATGTCATGATTTGTGCTTTATTACAATAAATTGACAGTACAAAAAGCATTCAAGTATTAGTAACTCTTTTCTGACAACTCTTTAGACAGTATTGGAAGCACCAGACAGTGCCAACCGTTCCAAATCTCATGTTTCATTACATTCGAAACTCGAACAACCCGTATAAAGTACTCACCGAAGTTTTCGAAATGCCTTTAGATGTCATGACATTTCTATGACGTTATAACATTTGTTAAAACATTACTATAACATCTTTACAACTTGTTCTGAAACATTTTAAAAACATTGTGCTGACATCAAAATAATGTTATATAAAACGTGAAAATGTTGAGTCGCTAGAATAGCAGGTTTTAATAACAATATTTTATAACGTTGTCATAACATTTATCATAACGTTATTATGTCTTTACAACATTTTCTGTAACATTTTAAAAACGTTGTGCTGGCAGCGAAATAACGTTATATAAAACGTTGTGAAAACGTTAACCTGCTACTCTAGCGACTCAACATTTAATGTTTTTATAACGTTATGTTATAACGTTATCATAATATTTCTCAAAATGTTATTATAACGTCGTTACAACATTTTCTGCAACATCTTAAAAACGTCGTGATGACATCGAAATAATGTTATAAAAAACGTTGTGAAAACGTTATCCAGATATTGTAGCGACTCAACATTTACCGCTTTAATAATAACGTTATCATAACATGTGTTCAAATATTTTTCTGATATTTAAAAAAAAAATTGTGTTTGCTGTTAATACACTAAAACTCAAGAGAGATCGTATGTGTTTGGTTGATTAATGTAAAAATGTGTAAACGTGCTTGGAGTAGGTCCAATTTCATTGAAGGTCAGAGGTGAAAACTGTAAACCCTTGTAAGCATATTATCTAGGACTAGGAGTAGCTATACGGTATACTGTACAATACAGCCAAACTTGTATTTGCCACGTGACATTCCCAAAATGAGCACAAAAACCAATTGCTTATGGAGAATAACAAAAAATCCCCAATTGATATGTTTATGTTTTTCTAACAGAAACTTTTCTCATGCAAGATTGAAGAAAAACTTTGTTTGGTTTGTTATAGTCGATTTGGTCTATAATATCTCTGGAAAGTGTCACTGTAAGATAATGACTAGAACAGCAAAATAGGAGTTTACCCCTGTTCGACCTCGCAAGAGGTCCTACGGACTAGAATTAGAACATTAGGTGTATGTAGCCATAACAACGCTTAAGGTTAAATTTCAAGTAAAAGATTTAGCATCTAAAGACAATCATTGCTGATCATTTTATAAACATTTATCATGGATCAAACTTTCATTGACGGGATATATCAGACGAGAGGTGCTACTAAACCATATACTAGCTATCACTCTGCACGGGTCTGGCCCTGGACCCGCGGTCACGGCTATGCGCAAAGTGTTAACAAAACACCTATGTCGG